>BMAO01013413.1:0-20628 GCA_019973975.1 Trichonephila clavata
AGTGGAATCTATTGAGCAAATAGTGACACCATAAGAGTTGAATTTTTTAAGCTTTAGACTCTCATAAATTGCAATTTGATCTTTTCACGTTTTTTTTAAAAATATTATTCTGTTTGCATTAAAACATAAGACTTGACACTATCATTATTTTGTAAGAAAATAAAAGTAACCTTGAAAATTTATGAAAACAACTTGTTTGCCGTAGAAACTTTCATAATTTGTTTATTATCTAAAGTACTTGAGTACGAATATCAAACGTGATAAACACGACTGTACGAAAGAGAGTAAATAGAATATTTCCAGTTCTTTAAACATGGAAACAAACTGTTTCTGTTTTATTTTTGAGGCTTTCTAAATATCGTACGTTATATAAAAATTCACTCAAATAACTTCTGTTATTCTATTTAAAAGTATTTTTACGTTTCTTTAAATGATTTTGATTGTGATCTATGTACAAAAAGTGAGAGAGTTAGATATTTATATTTGTGTCTTAAAATATTTTGATTGAGAAATGCTTTCGAATCGTTTACAAATTTTATTTAAAAAGTTGACTTTTCTTTCTTTTTAAGATGTTAGTTTTGTTTTATTTTATAAAGCATGAGAATATATAAAAATAATATATTTTTTAAGTATAAACAAAATATATATAACTCTTTTTATTTATAATCTGTTGTATTTTTTAAAATTATTTTTTATACATTTTATTTTTGAGCTCTCTCAATTTGTTATAAAAAATATAACTTTAACTTTATGTTTCCAAATTTATATGTATATCTTTCGCGACTTCAATATGTTATTTTTCAAATTGTACATTTTAACTTTCGAATTGCTTTTTTTTTCTATTTTTATTAACTTTTAATTCTTTCTGTTCAATTGCTTTTTGAATTGTTAAGAAAAACGAAGGGGTAAAAAAAAAAGAGAGATGTTTGAAAAAATCGTAAATAACCCAAATAAAACTCTTGGGAAAATAATAATAATAAAAAAAGAAAGAAAGATCGCGTGATTTCCATGCATAATACGAAGAAAATTATTGAAAAATGTTATAAAAATACATGACATAGAAAAAAAAATGAGTGTGTTTGATATTGGACTGCTTGGTTGGTTGACTTGACACAAATCGAGTGCCGTAAAAATTGAAGGTTACTGATATGACCCAGTGCTCCCGAAACCCGTTTCGGCCTTACACTTCCGCGATGTTCAATGCACTGCTTCAATGGAGGCCTCACTTTTACCTCTGTCTATGCTCTAGGCCGGTGAAAAGAGGCATCTCCTCTCCCTCATTAAACTTCAAATTTTATGAAAAAAAGAAATCATAATATAATGAGCGTGCTTAATTCGTTCTTATTTCAGTCTACTGAATTATAAACAGTTTCTCTTCAATTATTTTAGAATCACGGCTGTCTGATATATAATGATAGCTTTAGAGCTAGACGGTTTCGAATTTAGAACTCGATTTCATTTGAAAACGTCATGTTGATCAACGAGGGTTTCGTTTTAGCTTATTAATCAAAAATTTCTTGCAAATAAATGGAACGCGTTATTGCAGAAAAACAGGAGTCATATCCAGGGCCGTCTTAAGACTCTTTGAGGCCCTGGGCCCCTACGCAAAAGTAGGCCCTACCCGAGATCTTTAAAAGTAGACAATAGCATGCATTGTCAAATACTCGTTCAAATGGTAATTTAAAACAATTAAATGTGTACGACTCTTAAATCTCTAAAACCAAGGCGTAAACCGCCTTGACTGATAGCCATATTTCGACTAAATGAGTTGAATGATTGTTCAGGGCATTAGACCTAAGCATGGACAACGGTCATCTCATAAAAATACAGTTTTACCACTTTTGCCAGTTGACATGCAGTTTGAAATTCCATGCTTTGCGGAGAATAAATGCGGGAATTTTTTTTGACCATTAAAATTATGTGGATCATGATCTTATTAAGACAGAGTTGAGAACGAAACGGGGCCCCCAACGAAGGTGAGTGCCTGGGCCCAAGTCCAATTGGCCCACGCTTTAAAACGTTCTTGGTCATATCTTTGATATGTAGACGAAGAATATCAGTGCTTTCACTTTTTTGGCTTGAACTTTGGTCCATTGGTATAAAATCTCTTATTAATAGAGCGTAATTCAAACTCTAAAATGAAATTTTTAGAAACGAGTCCTGCTTTTGAAATTTGACTGACTTGAGACTAATATCTAAAACATTGTGGTAACTATGGTTTAGGGTAGGGATATTATTCATACTATTTGATGTAAAAAGGTATTAAATAAAAGATGTTACTAAACCATTAAAATGCTGGGGAAAAAATAACGCACTGTAAAAATTATACTGAGCAAGTTTAATTTATTGAGCTATTTAACCCGATATATACAAAGATAATTATTTAAATAACTATTACTTATCAAAAATATAAATTTATTTCATGTGTTCAATATATGAAGAAAAATACAATGTTCACAAAAGATGTTTTAACTTTATTTTTAGAAATGCAAGAAATAAATAATCTAAAGATATACAATTTATCTTTTTATAGACTTGAAAGAAAATTATTTTTATTTTATGTTCAGAACGTAAATTTATTATTATTAAATATATTATGCCTATTAAAAATAGTAATTTACTTATCTTTTTTGTTAAATGTGAGGAAATTTTAAAGAATATATACAATGGCGTCATGCTATAAATTTTACATGAAATAACATTTAGAGAATAACATTTCTCCTTACAATTTTCAAAATAATTGTGTCAATTATATTGCAGAAATCTTAATGTATAATTAATGTCTTGAAATCAATTGAAATCTTTTTTGCCAAAAGAATATTAAGTCTTGTTGCCAACTGAATTAAATATATTAAATTGTTAAACTGGAAATTTTTTTAATAAAAATTATTCTTATGCAGAAAATGGGCCGCTTATTAACTGACTCTTTTTGTAGTTCAAATATTTTGCTTTCAATTTTATTTAATTAAATTATTTTAAATAATACATTTAACCTTGAAAAAAAAGCTATTTTAAATTTAAGCTAGTGTTAAATTTTAAAACGATTCATCAGTCTCTTTATAACAAAAAAGAACTATTTTCTAACAAATTGTAATTTAAAATTTCTTAGAATTGACGTCGCATCCAAGTTGTGCAGTGAGTTGTTGACTATTGATCTCTTATGTTCAATCACGATCAAAAAAGACTATTATAACTTTATTTCAGTTTTATCAGCTAAAAAGTAGGTCACCTAAAAATCGGAGGCTCGTGTCATTTAGCCTTACCTTATCTCTAACGTTCATAACGACTTACTTTTTTTTAAAAAAAATTATAAATTTCAATCTGATACCTGAAATTCAAATTTTATGTGTCTAATTGTAATAAATTCCAAATGCACCTACCACGTGGTTTGTGTGCAAAATGTGAGATTTAATGCAGCAATTGTAGTGTCTGCTCTTTTAACTCACGCTAACGGTAATCGATAGCGGTATGCTTCTGATTGGAATTTTCAATGAGCCAGTCACATGTATCACGTTCTGTATAAATTTGAAGATGTCGAACACACACAAAATAAAATGTGTGTTCTAGTCGCATGTGATTCCACGTGTTTTGATGTGCAATGTGATATCCATGTGACAATCCAGCAAGGGAAAAAAAGAAAAAAAATATAATGAATGAAGAAATAATGACTACGCTATTTGAGATATCGTATCATCAGTAATATATCTTTCTAAGTGCTATGGGGAAAATTGAATTAAAATGGTATTTATGAAATTTATTACCAAATCAAAAGGTTTTCTATGTAAATGGCTCTTGCTTAAAAGATTTTCCAAGCTATTAAAATAAAAATGGCTTCTAAATCGATATTTTTTTCCTTTATTTTGTAATATGGAAATGACATTAAAATTTATATTTATTTTATTCAACGGATAAGTAAAGCATATATATTATGGATTACCGAAAAATAAAAATTATCTTTTTTAAATTAAATAATTTACTTCTCTTACGTTCCACCGTTCTACGTTTTTCTTCTTTTTTTTTTTACCGAAATTCTTGATCTTGTAATAACACTTAAATAGGTGAATGACGAAATGTTTCTCTCTCTTCTTAAGCTTCATGTTTCATCAAAATATTTGCTCCCCGCCATTTCTACTAAAATGACAATTGTATTTTTCGATTAGATTGGGACTTTTTTTTTAAAAAATGAAATAATACTGTATTTTTTTTATAATACTAAGTTAAAATGATAAATTTATAATTGTTAAAGAAATAATGTTTCAAAAAATATGTATGTATCAATAAAAGCCTTCAGGTATTGGTAATAAGTTTCTGACATTTTTCAAGCTTAATTTGTTAAATCCGTGAATATGCGAATAAAATTACTGTTCATTGACAGAGTTAAAGAAGAGAGAAACAGAGAAAACTCGATTTTTCCGCCTAGATTTTTTTCTCTACATCACCTTATCAGTGCTCCCCTTTGAGTTTGTAAAAGAGGACTTCAGGATAAACATAAAAATTTTCTATCAGTTTCAGTGATATTTATTTAATAAGCTTTCTTATGTGAACTTGTGGAATCAACAACCCTTCATACAAAAATATTTTGTTCTGCAATTAGTGCTTAGAGTTTTAATCAAAAATGTAGGTACTCACACACATTTCAGATTTGCTAATTTTAAAAGGTGACAATATCCATTATTTAAACCCCAGTGATTTCGTATTATCTTTAATTTTAGGGCATGAATGTAACTGACTTGATCATTTATTTTATTTATTATTTTTAAACCTTATGCTATTTTTTTGTAAGTTTCATTGAACTTTTTACACATTATTTGCATGGTAACACGTAATAAACATTATAAAGTATTAATGTAATGATATACAAAGAATTTTCTTATGTGCATTTGAACGTTAAACACTTATTAAAATGCTAAAGTTGTGTCGATAAGCGAGTGGAATGTATTCCATAGTCGAAATTCTTGCCACATTTGTAAATTATGAATACCTTAAAAAGTATGTCTAAGCATTCTCTATAACTTCATTATGTATATACAAACTATTTACTAAACTGATTGATTGTAATATAATCCGTAAAAAGGTGAAGATATATTTGCGTGTTGATTTTCATAAAAAAAATATCACAATTGAATTAAGTTGACAAAATTCACAAAGCTTAAAAATGTTAAAAAAAACTTATATGTATCATAAGAGTAGTTTAAAATAAGAATCCCTTGTATTTCGTTTTGCATTTAAATTTCATTTTTGGAACCAATTTTTTAAAATAATAACTCTGAGTGTTTTTCATAGAAATATATAAAAATCGTTTGTGTAATGTAAGAAATAGAAGTTACTGGAGATATATTCCTTTTTCTTACTGAACATCCTTAACGAAAGGAAACAACACATTTTACCTTGGTTTTTAATCATGTGATTTAACATGTGACACGAAAAAGAACTTTCCGTGAATCATTAACACTATTGGTTTTCTCTGTTAGATCAAGGATTTTTATAAACACTTTTCTGTTTGAATAAATTAAGGAAACTTCTCCATCATGCATCAGTTTAGCATAGTTTCTATTTTCTGGAGCTAAAGTTATATATTTTACTTTTCGATTCCAATTGCAAAACTTTTCATGAAGATTTAGCTCATGCCCTTGTTGCAAAATAATTTCGCCTAATTATTACAATTAAATTTATTCCAGTCAAAGAAATTTTGAAGGAACTCTCAAAGTTTTAGAAAATGATTGTGTATTCTGTATAATGATTAGGAATGTCTAGCATCAACTACTTTCACAGAACTTTTTTCGGCCTCGGACCTTGATTATCAATCCTTAGTCCGTGATATTTCCATTGCTTTGTGAAACCATTTCAAGGGTCCTGCAAAAAAATTAAATACATAGTTAAAAAAGTTTTTAAACAAAAAATCAATATAATGTAAAATAATTTTTGTGGGATTGTAATCAACCAACGTTAGTGATAATTTTTTCAGTTATGTACTTGTATATAATATCATAAACTTAATATATGCATAGTTTTGTAACGAAAAATGGCGTTGTATGTTAGACCAGTGTTTTTCAACGCAATTAAAAAAAAAACCTCTAAGGACCAGTAAACTATTTCAGTGTTTTATCGCGGACTGGCAAGATTATTACTTAGGACTAGTGGCATCAGGGACGTCTTAAGGCATGGGCCCAGGGGCTCGGCCGCACTGGGTCCTCGTCTCGTTCTCGACTCAACTTTAACAACATCATAATTGGAATAATTTCAATGGTCAAATGTTAATTTTGGTTGAATTCTCCGAAAAACTGGGAATTTCAAACGATATGTCAACTGACTACATGTGATGACCCTCGTCCATGTACAGGCATAGGCCTACCACCATATACCATCATTACTCATCCATTCAACAGGCGCCAGTCGGTTGCTACAGTTCGAGCTATTGTAAGTCATGCACATTTATTTGTTTTGGGGGCTCAAGTGTAGTATGGGGAGGGCGATATGGCGATATGGCTTTCGAGATATGGCGATTTTTCTTTGGATTTGGTGATTTTTATGTAGATATTATGGTGAGATTACGAATTCATTCTGGCTTCCGGACACCTGTTGCTAAGTGAAGTAGCCAAAAAAAATTAACATCGCCAAGCCTAGCCCCCCCCCCCCACTACACTTTAACCGTTTCGGGTTATTGTTCGTACGAGTATTTGACAGCGTATGCTATGTACTGTCTACTTTTAAGAGTCATACGTGGGACCTGCATTTTGTCATTTTTTGTAGGGGCTCAGGGACTACTTTTGATTAAGGGCCCAAAACCTACATTTTTGATGGGGGTCAGAACCCACTTTTGAGTAGGGGCTCAGAGCCTCAAGAAGTCTTAAGACGTCCCTGAGTGGCATAATCTTTACAGTTACAAAATTGTGGAAATAGGACAAATTTTTGACCAGTTTATTTTTAATCATTCATATACACTCTATAATGAAAGATATATTAATATTCTCAAAGATTATATTCTCAATTTGAAAGATTGGCAAAAATAATCTTTTTGGCCCCGCACTGGTCCATCGATTAGCAAATATTTTTCGCGGCCCGGTGATTGAGAATTACTGTATTAGACTGAATAGTATAGAGAAATCAAACAAATTCTATTACAAAGGATACATTTCATTCGTCCGTTCGGCTCTCACACAAAGTTGGTAAATATTAAGAAAAGGGAACGCGTGAGCCTCTCTTGAAGGTTTGAAGATCTGTGTAGAACGTAATAATTTATTCGTCCCAGTATTGCTGAAATATGCATACCTTTTTTTAGCTTCGTGTATTGCATTAAATTAAAAAATTCTTGGAGTATTATATTATTTTTTAGGTATATATGTTTCCTTCAATCAATATCGGCATTTAAATCTGTTGTAAAAGTTTTAAACTTTTTTGAACCAGGGGGTGTCAATTCTCGCTTCTGCCGTGCGCTCGCGACATAATTCCGTTTTTTTTTATACAAGCAAGTTATTTTTTTGTGTGCTAAATCCGTTTTTTGTAACAATCTTGATTAAAAAAAGGCTTCCCTACTTCTGTTTTTTAAATATTACATTTATTATCGTTATATTCTACGGGGGGGGGGGGGAATCAAGAGTTGAATGCTTCCAGATTTCAAACAGATTGAGAACCAATCTTTGATTTCAGACAACAAGGACAAAATTTGATTCCTTAATGAAGGTACAGATGTAACTGATATCGTCAATCGACATTGAAATTTTGGGAATAGAAATTATTGGATATATATGCTATTTTATTTCAAGGGGGGAAAATAACCTCAATAATTAGTAAAAGCTTCCTAATGTCAGTTTTATACCAGATTTTAAGTGATATTTAAACTTTCATTTTTACTCGTACTTAGAAACGGGAGCTATCTTTATACGTAGATATATAGATTTATGTATTTTTTATTTTGCTCGGTACGAACTCGCTTTAAAACGTTCGATTCAGACATGTAAGAAAATCGTTTGTCTCTCGATACTTTCAAGATTTTATACATCTGTAAAAAAAATTTTGTGTGGCGTAATGATAGCAAAAGAGCAAATTTAAAACGTGTAAATACTGATTCTTAGAATTTCCGAAGGAAAAATTAAACATTTCTAACATTTCATCCTAGAATGTGTTGATAAAAATAAAGATTTGATTATTTTTATTAAATTAATTCGGAAATGTTTTACACCGACGTATTAAAGAAATAAGAGGAAAAATTTTTCTTAACAAGTTTTAGGTAACTTAAATGCCAAGGAATGCTCGCATTCTTGCGAAACTAACCTTCAATTCACGCACATGATATTTAACCCTTAACATTGTAATAAATTTAAATCAGGAAGTGCAGTAGATAGTATAACTGTAAACTTAGTGTTTCAGTTCCATCGGTGTTTTCCAGTTAATATATATCCCCTTGTTCAGAATTTTTACTTTATCTGTTAATTATAAATATAAGCAAGATAAGAGTATTGTTGGGAAATGTGATGCAAGGGCGCCTTATATAGATATCAGTTTTAAATTTTCGTTTTTTGATTGCTTAATATAATGTGTATTCAGCTACCATCTGTTGAGTTTAGTTTCGTGCGTACTTAACAAGGACTTTTGATAATCAATTCTCGTGATTCTCTTATCACTTTTAGGTATGGGTACTCTTTACTATTATTCTCTATTTATCCTGATCTGGATTTCAGAGAAATTTTTGTAATATTTGATGGCGAGTCATTTTTTTTCTTTCATGGTAACATGTAAAACGTTAGGGAAGAAAATTTTCCTTTCTTTTTCCACTCTAAAGTTTATTTCTACAATTAATGTTTTGGTTTAAAAGGGAAAGAAAGAGACAAGAAAAAAACCTAGGCAATAAAATTTATTGAAACCTCATGTGATAATACAATCGATTGAAAGCTGATTTCTTGGAAGATGCTATAAATTGTTTTGATAAGAACTGCCTCTCCAGTCACCTAGAAGTGATGGGGATGTCAAATTTTTGAATAACTTTTTTTTACGAAGTGGATAGCTTCAAAGAAGATTAATGAATAAGGCCTGCAGAAATATTTGAGCATACTTTTACACGTGACTAGATGAATATTTTATGCAAAAATAAGTTATTTATTTTAGAATTTATGATGAAAGGATATTATCGCTGTACGGAATAAATTATCAATTTAATTTATGATTTACTTGCCTTTACAAACAAGATATTCAATTTTTAATTAATTTTTTTAAAAAAAGAAACGGGATCTTACTCCGTTATTTCGTAAAAGAATTTGCGCATGAAGATTGAAATTCATTATTTAATTACATTCTACAACAATAAAAATATTTGTTAAATCAAAAAGAAAATGTTGCATCTTAGTTTACTTTATCTCTTATAGTACAATGCCAGTGGCGTATCATAGACCCCTGCATTGCGGGGGACTTAAGAGGGCTCAAAGTCTGACTGACGCCGAATACGTACCCTTTGTAAGATCCGGTTTGGGGCACAAAACCTGACTTTGCGGGGGTGCCCAAACTTTCTCCGTTACGCCAATGCAACATGTTTGTTTTTCAATGGGGCTGCGCATCGGTATTTTAAACCTTTGCAGACCTAATACATTCCCCAGGAGCTGGTACCACTTTTTAGAGCTGCACCATATAGGCGATACAACAAGCAATTTTGACGCCCAGTTTCCTCCACAGAGGGAGGCACCTGAGCTTTTGACGATGCGAACTTTGTATTAGGATTTAATTTTGCCGAGAGCATCCAAGCCAAACAGACTCTCTAAAGATCTTTCACATGCCGTATAATCATATGACATGACCGCTGTCGATTTTCTGCATCAAGAAAATCCACCGACTTGAGCCGGGGTCGAACCCGCAACCTTGTGTGTATAAGGCCAGCGGCAAACCAACCACGCCACCCAGCCGGCACTGTACAATGTTATGTACATTATGATAAATAAATAAAGTAAATGTATCATGACCTTTTTATTTAACATTTCATATTATTTACTCTATTTTTTTTAGAAGGAAAAATAATGTGTTCTTTGCGTATTACATTACTTTGAAATTGTTTTTAATAAATAAAAACTGAGTAAATAAAAAAATGTGAAGTCTTAATTTCTGTAGTGTCATGCTCTGTTCCGGTCTAATTTCCTGTCATGTATGAAATGAGACATGTAATAGCTTGACATTTTGCTCATATAGGAAGAATTTGCTGATATTTTCCTTTGTTTTGAAATCTTGCAAATTACTTAAGTGAATTGTATAGAATAATACATTTCGTATATAATTTCTCTGGGTAATCCTCAATTCTATTTTCTAATCATAAAATCGGTCTCACAAAATAAACATTTTGTTTATGTTTAAACTATACCGTGCATATTTATTTTTAAAATTATGTATTCCATCTCTATATGAAAGGTAAAATTTAAAAATCTTAACAAAGATGCTGTTATGATGCGATGAGTAAGTGAGGAAATTTAAGCTTTTACAGCTCAAAATAATAAGTATATAATTTATATGTTTCACGCATTCTCACGAATCTTTTTTCTCCGATGTCAGCAAGATATGAAAAAAAAAATATATATTCGGATTCAAATGTTTAAAGCATTGTGTGTTTAATTGATCACAATTCACAGTATAGATTCTCTTAATCTCCTTAAAAAAATTGGGGGGAAAGAAAATATAAAAACAATACATTGTATTGGAGAAGAAAATTCGAAAATGTCTGTCCCTAGTAAAATTAATTAATGAAATGATAGCTGAAATATGAATGAATCATAAGAAATGGGATGTCATTTCCATCTAGAATCACCATTATGGAATTATCACCAGTTCTCGTAGTGCCTCGTAGACTACTTGAGTCCAAAGGCTCTTGGGATCTGCACCTCACTCCAATCCTTTCATGAGCTGAAGTTATGACTCATTGTCCAAACAAAAATTTTCGAGTGTCTTGGTACCGTTTCCCAACAAGGATTCCGCGATGCTTTGTTCAGACTGTTAACGCATCGCGTAATGTTTAAGAGGGGGATTTGAATTGGGGATATTTCTCAGATAAAAAAAAATTGCACCAACGTTAATATATTAACGTACTCTAACTACGCAATCTTATTCAGAGCAGCATTTTTATCGTGCTACTCATATTTAACTGAGTTGATCCATTTTTTCTGACACAAAGTATGTTTCGCATTTTTCTCCTATACCTTAGTGCTCTTACAAGTTAAAATGAAAAAAAAAATTACTTATTTCTGGAATATTTTGAAATTTAAGAAAAGCAATATTACAAAGAGCAAGATTAGAAATTTAAGGAAAACTGAATCTTTCTTTCTCTCCAAAAGTGTGTTGTTTTGAAATATACGACTAAAATGTGGAATCGCCATTTTTTGTTTCTATAAATGATTGTTAATTAAAATATTATGAATTTTTTTTTTTTGCATAGACACTGGGATTCCCTAGAGGGTGAGCATTATCGCAATGGTTCCGTAAATGTGTAAAGATTGGAGAACACTAATCTAGGGTTCAACCGATATATTCATGAGTTGTGTTTTGGCACTGCAGCTTGCTTATGGTGTGTTATTAGTAAATGCACTTGAGTTGGTCTTCTGTCATATCCGATAAATTCTAAATTTCACTGCATTGTCTTCACCAGACACGTTTGTTGTACGTCCTACACTGATTGTTGTCGTTATTTGATGCAGTGTTGTTTGTGTGTTAACATTGCCTACTCAAAGCAGACGTCGCTGTTCGCGATCACTGTAACGCAATTTTCATTTTGTCATGACTAGTGATATTATATATTTTCTAATATCTGATCGTGCATTTATCTTTTGAATCTTGGAATGTCCTCTTCATGTTCCAACAGATTCTCTTTTTTTCCCGTGCAGACAGGGGCGGATTAAGCGGCTAGCGGCCGCAAGGGGCTCGAAACGCTTTTAGAAGACCCTAGCTTGAAGGACTCCAGTTATGAGTCTCTTCACTGTTATGAGTCTTTTCACCAATCTTTTCACTGTTTCAGCTTTTCGACTCTTTAGCCCGAAGCCCCCAGGGACGGCTTAAGACTCTTTGAGCCCCTTGACCCAGAGAAATCTTAATATTTTTGAGACCCTAGGCCCCTATGCAAGAGTAGGCTCTACCTGAGATCTTTAAATTAGACAGTATATACAGCACATTATTAATTACTCGTTCAAATGGTAATTTGAAACAAATAAATGCACATGACTCATAATCTCAAAAACCTAGGCATAAATCGGCTCAACCGATAGCCGCATTTTGATTAAAGGAGTTGAATGAATGTTTATGATATTAGACGTAGGCCTAGACATGGACAACGGTCATCGCATAATAATACAGTCTTACCACTTTTGCCAGTTGACATGCAGTTTGAAATTCCCAGTTTTAAAGAGAATATGTACGGAAATAATATTTGACGATTAAAATTATCCGGATCATGATCTTATCAAGGCAGAGTCGAGAACAAAACGAGGCCTCCATCGAGGGTGAGACACTGGGCCCATTTGGCCCATGCCTTAAGACATCCCTGCTTTTACCGCCAAGGGCCTTCAACTAGCTTAATCCGTCTGTGCGTGCAGACATAATCACATCAGGATAAATTAATAATTAGTTGCCTAATATCTATGCATTATTTTGTTTCTTTTACTTGAAAATGGGGTGGTTTTGTCGGAGTGATCATGGCCGTGAACTTGTGGTCAGCGTTGTCGAGTTATGGATTCGTGTCTTGGTGACACTGATGACCCGCCATGTAGAGGGCCTGATGCTCGTTAAATCTGTCGAGGCTCAAAATTCACGTCAGCGTGGTGGGGAAGTTTGGAGAGTGAGATGTAGCTCAGGTCAAGTCCTCGTCACTTGACCAAGCTTAAAATTACGAAGTACTAGCGGCAGTAATTCACGTAAAATTCCTAAGTGCGACGTTTTTAAAAATCTGTCGTGCATGAAAATATTAGCTTTACATTTGTGGTTTAATATTAACATACTACTTTAATATTATGAACGTATATATCTGAACTAATATTATTCTAAAAGGGGTGCATAAGTATGGATAGGAATAATTCTATGGAATACATGTTTACTAGTTAATGAACATCAGTCAAAAGGGTGGTAAAATTTGCAAAACTCAAATTCATTTGAAAGTCATTTTCTTAAATCATTACATTCGTTAAAAAAATTTACTAACCATAAGTTCAATTACCATTCCTTTGAGGAATTCAATTCGCTCTAATTATGTGTTACATAATCGTCGATCAAGCACTTTATTCACTTTATACCAATGCAATCATCATTAAAGCTCTTTCAAAACCTTAAACAAAACTGCCTTGATTGTGCTGATAATTCACCATTGAAAAGTCACGTAATTTCTCGGAAATCAATTCGGAAGACCAAGAGGGAGAGAGGAGAGAAAAAAGAACGAATCCTTCCAAAACTAGGTGGCCAAAATAGTGAATGTAGCAAAGGCATTTCGTTCTAAGGCAGACGATCGATCCCTGCCCCTTCCTTTCCCACGTGACAAATTCTAGAATATCGATTCACCCCGACACTATTTCACCTATCCGTTCCATCTACAACTCGAAGACAAGAGTGGTTTCCGTCTATGTGAGATGGAATTTCTTCTTCCTATTTTTTTAACTTTGATTTTATTCAGCTATACATGCGCTCATGTAGATAGTGCCAATCATGCACATTTTGTGAGTTTTTTAAACTTATTGTAATTGTTTTAAAAGTAGCTAATTATTTTTGTTCGTTTTAAAACAATGCGCGTTTGTTTTATAAAAATCTTGCGAAAGTGCTTTAAATAAAAAGTAAATTGGTACATTTCGCAATGCTTGTTTTATTCGTCTGTTTGTTTATTTTTGGGCAAAAGCGTAAGTTTTAAATGCATCAATTCGATTCTTTTTTTTTCAGTTTGTAAAAAAATCGTTTGGTTAAGTGTAACTTTGAACGAAATAATTAAGTTTTCCAGTGAAAAAAAAAATGCATTAATTCAATTCTCATTAGATGGACTTTTTTTTAAAAGAAAAACATCATTTTATTTTCCAGTTTTAAAACGTTAAAAATTATAACTTTTCATTTGTATTTCTGCAAAAAGTAGACACAAAAGAATAAATCAATGGATTGCTTGTTTCGATGTCTAGAAAAATTCTACAGTTTCTTTTTCTTATAAAAAGGGCATGTACTTGATTTTTTGTATTCTGAGTTGTGTTACAAATTGGAGGAAATTTAAATTTTATTACAGCATAAAATTGTACATATATTCACAAAAATATTTAAATCTCGCGTCAAATTTTCGTATTTTCAGTTACTATGGTAGGTATACATTTTAAAGATTGAAGCTTTAAAATAGGGGAATCATGCCAAATGAATAGTTTTTCGTGCCAAAAAGAAAGTCTTTCTTTTGTTTTCAATGTCAAACCCAAATGTCATCATTCATAAAAGAAAAAAAAAATCAGAAGGGCATATTTCATGTACGTAATGTTAACTGATAACTAATGCTAACTAATAACACTAACATTTCAGTTAACTTAAATTTTATTACATATATTTATGAATTTGAAAAGGATTCTTAAACAAAACCTTGCCTCATTTCATCTAATCTGGTAATAAAAAATATATAACATCAAATTTTTTTTTATTTAAAAAAATGCTATACATATATATTTCTAGGAATTGCTTTTAAGTCTTTTTAATGCATTTTGAAATTTTATTTTTTGAAAATGATTCAATTCATTCTCTTTAAACGAAGGAAACAAAAGACAGCTAAGCTATGTTCTGTTGTAAAGATAGGTATTATATCAGAAAATATTTTAATTTGTTGGTGTATCTCTCATTTCTTGCATCATGTATTAAAGTTTTAAAAGAAAATCTATTTTATAAGTTAATACCATGTATTTTAAATGCTTGATAATATTAATTTGATATAAAAATGATTCTATGGTCAGCATACATTTTTTAATCTGAAAAAAATATTCATCCCTTTTTGTGTATATGAATCATTTAAATTTTTTTTATATCGATGTGAAATTCTCTCGTATTATATTTGTTTTGTCATATTTTGACATTTTCGATAATTTTTTCATACATTACGATGAAATAAAAAAATAAGATTATTAAGTTTTTGTTAATGTTTCCTTTATAAATAAGTTTCTCACAAAAATATATGATGGATAGAATTCTCAAACATTCTTGTCAAATATTATACCAGATTATTTTGACATCCAATTGTAACTTAATTTTATAAATTTATTTTTTTTCGTAATGAAGACCCTTATTTATAGTAGTTATAAAATTCATAAGGCATTTTTATCACTCAATTATCTGCATTCAAATTTCATTTGCTTTAAATTTCAAAACGGTAGTTTTTTGTATTTTAATACCTTAAACTAAAATTCGCATACTTTTCATAATAAAGTGCTCAAAAATAAATACTTTTACCTATGAAATATGTTATAAAAAGAAATTGTGGAAAAATATTTTTGTACAATATCTCATAAGCAGGGGTGTTGCTACCGCCCCTGCTTATGAGCTTATTCCGTATCAATGATACGGGGCCCCTAAACTACAGGAGCCTTAGCATATGTGCGGAAAAATTATTAATATATTAAGGAGCCCCAAAAAAGAGGGTGCAAGAAATTTTGATACGGGGCCCACCTGTGTTCATAAGCTAATTTTAAACTTTTTAATTCAAAGCCGTGAATATAAAGTAACAAACTGTTCAAAGAACTCTAATCTATTAATTACTCGTCACAAAATTAAGTAATTAATTCCTGGAATAACAAACTTTCAAAAAAATATTTTTCTGGGAACTTAAGATGCTTTTGCGCAATAAGTGTTGCTCAACCCAGAAATTTCCTCAGACATTAATAATTTCAGGAGACCGAAAGCACGAGACGGAGGCAATATTTTCTACTAATTCTTTAAGCAAATCTGATATTTTTTTTTAGATGAAACGTGTTATTCTGTCTTATAGTATTTGCGCTATAGTGAATTCACGCTCGCAAGATAAACACGTGTTTTTTTAAAACTGAAAATACTATTTTCTGAGCGTTTGCGATTTATTAGTTAACGTAAGTCCTATTGAATTAAACAATCCAAAAGATTCATCTGCTTAAAATTCAAAATGTCACTCCTGTTTTCTTTATAAAAGATACACTTATCTCTCTTTTACTAGTTGGCATCTACTTGCGTGCCGTAGCGTCACATTTATATCGAACGTCTCGTCACGTGTTTACATCACCCACGTGAAGCGTTATACATTAGTGGGTTTATTTTTTTTATAATACAAAATTCCAGTTTTCTTAAAAGCATCGTGTGTAGAATTGTTTTCGGGGTAAGAGGGGGGATATCTCCTTTTCTTCCCCTTTATGTGTGTGTTTTTTTCAGTTTTGATTATTGCTTAAAATTGATTTAATTTGTGATTGCTGAGGGTATAATAATAATTTTGGAAAATGAATATTAGATACTGTTTCTGTTTTGAGAAACTGTTTGTTTGTTTTGTCCACAACGCGCGTTTGTTTATGTAAAATATTTTTAAAAAAATTCTTAAATTTAAGGAACGTTTTCTGGAGATACTGTTGACACATTCTAAGTTAGCTTTCTGAAAACTTGATTGAATTTCATTTCGATATGCAAATCAGTGATTGCTAAAAAAGTACCTATTCAGCGGGTTACTTTTTCCGGAAATTTTTTTTACAAAAGTATCTTCATTTGAGCATGTCCATGTGTAAAATACACCCAAACAAAAATTTATTTTGAAAAATTAATAATATTTTTTTTTTTATTCTTTTATCTTATGCGCCTTAAATAAAAGTAATATTCATTTTCTGTAGGTAAAAATACCAAAAATCTCAAATTCCAAATTGAATTTCTTTTTAATTTTTTTTTTATTTAAAACTTGTTGCAACTACTATTTGCTCAGAGCTTTTAAATTAAGGCATTCGTACACTTTTATTTTTAGAAATTGATTTTGATGTCTAATGACAGTAAATAGCAAATGACAAAGCAGATTTTTATAAAAAAAAAAGTTTTATTGAGTAAACTTCCCAGTTAATATATTTTCGAGTTTATAAAGACGCTTGTATCAGAGTTAAAACTAATTGGAAAAAGCATGTTTACCATTTGGGATATGGAATAAAAATGTATATTAATATGGGGTTTGAGCTATTTTCTTTAATTTTTTTATAAGTAACAATTCGTAGTTTTGAACTTTTGAAATGGTAAAAATTACTTTTTTCTGGTTTCACTTTCATTCGTACAGTATATTTTTTGTGTGCTTAAATATAAACAACTATAAAAATTTTCTGATATGCTTGAACTGTGAACTGCTTTATAGCAACAATTTTCATTTTCATTCGAAAACTGCAAAGTCACGTAAAAGGCAAAGATTATAAAAATATATTACGATGTAATATTGGAGTAAGGATGATGATGTAATTTAAAGCTTTTTTTTTAATTTAAGATTATCACCTCGAATGAATTAGCATATTATTTTGTAATATCAAATATTTTTACTTAGGCATAGAAATGTGCCCAAGAGAATATGGAGTGGAAAGAGTATGAGTGTTTCAAAATAAATTAGAATACGAAATTTTCGGTGTAAAATGACTCATTTTGATTTGTGTTTAATATTTTTACGAAGGTTATTTTTTTTTTAAACTGATATTTAAATGCTTTAATGTGAGTCACTTTCGTAATGTATATTTTGCATCACACAAACTTCCAGGATAAAAATTTAACAATAACCAAAAAAAAACCTTTAAATTTTGAAACTGTTATTTACAGAAGTGTCATAAAATTTATAAAAACCTAATTTTTTAATTTTGTCTTGCACCAAAAATAGTTCAATTTTTTTTTATTTTGTTTATTAATTTTTTAGGTGTTTTAGATGTAAATAATGCGTTTCATATTTCTTTATTTCAATACATTTCTTTTTGATCGTTCTCATTCTGTATTTATCGCGTCTGAAAGCTATGAAAATGCACAAATTCCCACCCCCTCCTTTATATTATTGTTAATAAAATAAAATAAAATTAGAACACAATTGGTTGTTTTTTTTATAAAAAAAATAAATGAAAAATCACGAACAAATATAATCCGTTCAGCTTTTTACTTATCTATGCTTGTTAATTTAAAACAAATATGATATATTAAATGAATTGTATTCTTTTAAATACTTTTAAATATAAAATATTTAATTGTGACTGATTTTTTAACGTAAAAAGATTTAAGAAGTATTTTAACAAGTATTCGAACTGTTTTTTTTTTAGAAAGTTTCTACAATGGATATATATATATATTATAAATATTTAATATATCATAACACCTAAATCTCATTCATACATCGCTGTTTTTTCTTGATAATTTAGAAAAAAAACTGGGCTATCTCTTAACAATTATTTTTTAATTAATTTTTCTGAAATATGATTATTAATTCCCTAGAGGAAAACGATATTGTTGCAAATTAGATAAAATTTCCCAGTTAAGAAAAAGAAAAATCCATGATAAAATCTACGAGTAGTTTTCGTTCCTGAATTCGAAAATGCTTTGAACAATACCCGAGTCACAAGTTTCTCATGCAAATTGAGCCCCGTGACGATGGTATGTAAAATCCATCCAATGTGCTCAAGTCCCCTTCCCCCATCCGTTTGTTTGTTTTTGCAGACTTTTAATACCATGTGATAAGCATACCGATTGTACACAAGGCCGATTCCGGTTGCCACTGGTAACGACAACGTGACTAGGTCACCCTCACTGCTGTGACCTTGTTTCCCGGCGGATGACTTTGACCTGGACTAAATTCGTTCGCTTTTGTTTCCACTCAGTCACGTTATGCAATACCTACCCTCCCGACAGGTACTTCTCCCCTCCTCTCTTTTGGTGGCTCCGCTCCCGCTCATCCTGTGGGTTTTGCGCAATGGTATGGACTCAGGGTGCTCAAATGGGGACGGGGAGGGGGGGGAAGAAAGAGTTGTTTTTTGTTTGTGCGCAGAAAAATGGCGTGAATTAAAAGACGTTTGGATTGGGAAAGAACTGCGAAGGGTTCGTTAGGAATGTTTTGGGTTGTTTTTGTCGCTTCCTGAGAAAATTGTTATTCAAAATATTTTTCGTAAGATTAATCGCTTGCAATTTTCGCCTATTTCGCAATTGGTTTGAGAGAAATATTGGAATTTTAGATGAAATATCTGGTTTTAGAGAACATTTTTTAAATCTCTTCAGAAACGAATAGTACTATTTTTTTAAAAAAAAGTTTGATTAATTTTGTCCGGGTGAGTTGGGAATAGAATGCTATTTTTTTGAAAAAATTTCATAGCTCTGAACTTCTTTTTAAACTGTATCCCGGTGTTGCTTTTGATTGATGTTTAATACAATTCATTTACGTATTTGCATTTCTGACAAATATATATTTTTTCATTTCTAAAGACTGTCTCAGATGTTTAATTTTTGATGACGTCGACAATATTGAAAATTTCAGTTTCAAGTACTGAAATGGAGGCTATTCAAAATGTTGTTATAATTCAAATGTTTAGAATAAAAAACGAAAATTTTTCCATCGAAATAGGATGGGTTAATAGTTTTCTATTTATGTTATAACATTTTAACCTGTTTTCCGTTACTATTATCACGAGTTTAGAATAATGTTTGTGTTGGTTATGTTCCTAAAAATAATAATTAGTTTCCTTGTTTGAAAAACCGGTTGAACTCTGTTTTTGATGTTAAACGCTTGTAGAATTCTTTTTGTACATTTCGCTATTTTTACCACATTACATTCAAGACAGGTTACTTCAAATCATCATTGGCAAATTACAAAGACATTTACAAAACGTTAAATTTTTGTTCAGGAGACAAAAATAGGCAGAAAGGTTGTTGAACTATTGTTAGATTTACTTTCGAGGGTCAATTGTAGTTTTGGGAAGCATTTTAAAAGGCTTCCTGTGGTTTAAAACCCGCAGCATAACAGAAAGTCGTGCATTTTATAAAGAGGCCAAATACCATCCTATTAGGTTTCTTTTTTTCGTGTCTATTTACATTTTCTGAAAGAATGCATGTTAGTATGATGTTCTAGAATTAAAAAAAAAAAATTATTATTATTATTTTATCAATGACACGTTGTTCGTGTACCTTTCTGGAAAAACAGTTTTATAATCGAACATATTTATTTTAGTAATATTTGTGTTTCTCAAAAATTGTATGAAAACATTTCGTTATTTCGTTTATTAACTCAATGTTTGTTGAAGATACTTTCATTCGTTTTTTCTCTATTGTATTCTTGCGTATGTATTTTAAATGTACTGGAAGAAAAAAATCGTATGTGTGCTATTTTTTGTTGTGTGAGTGTTTATTAATTCGTGAACGCAAAAAGTAATTGCCATCAAATTTCTTCATGCTTGTATTGAATTCTAACTCGTGTGAATAATATATTTAGTAATCTTATGGTTATTTAGCATTGATTTCCTTCAAGCTCTGTGTAATTCAAATGCTGTTCTTTCTGTGATAAAATTTTTTCCATTTGTAATCTTTATTGTCATCATTTCATTTTGTGTATTTAAAAAAAATTGTGATTTCTCTTCCTGATTTTATAACCTCGAAGCTTTGATATACTACTGGTAAATACATTCAAAAACTGATAGCTAAACATTATTTATGGAAACAATTATT
>BMAO01013414.1:0-100633 GCA_019973975.1 Trichonephila clavata
TGCTAAACCTGATTCAAATGTTATAAGGATTGATAAAAATTTACTAAAAATTGCAAATAATCAAAAATATATCAATAAACTAAAATATGTTACTCATCTATTTTTAGTTTACAATATAGTTGCAGTTCTACATTTGTTTTTCCAGTTTCATTTAATATTTTTTAAAAATTTAATCTTAATTTTTTTATTTTATAAACATACCATATTTCTAATGAACTTGTATACAACAAATAAACAATGAAAACATATTTATATCTTAAAATTCAAACAAAAATTGAAAAAAACATTGAAATTGTTCAGTAGTAAAGTTATAAACAATAAACACACAATATTTATAATAGGTTATTAGATTCACACATACTGAAACACACACTCAACACAGCATACTCAACAAAGCATATCCAAAAAATACAATATATTGCACTTTTTTATTGTAATTATTTTGAAAGTAGCGAGTAATTCATAACGTGCCAAATTTAGCAACCCAAAACAAAGAGAAATTTAAATTCCAACTCTGTAAAAAATAGGAATAGGTGCTTCCAACGAAAATCGCGCATTACACGTTCGGCCTTGTTTGTTCCTTTTATCTATCAGACTTGTTCATTAATATCTACTCTTTGCACGCATTTTTGTTTGATAGCAAAATTCGTCGGAGAGCCGACAATATCGCAATAAAGAAGGTTTTTTTACTTACCAATGACACTGGCAGCGCACTGAAGATCGATGCTTAACAGAAGCATCTCAAAAATGATTTTTGTGAAAGTTGCTTTACCGAAATATCTTATATGGTTAATATAACCTAAAGCATGTTTAAATTCGATATGCAATTCGGGAAATTAAAAGTTCTAAATTTAATAATAGCTTTACAATTTAGAAAAACAAAATAGAGGAAAGAAGTGAGATTTTTGTGTTTATGCTTTTACAACGCTTATAAGCAAAGCCCGCCTTCCTTTTTAGTGTAAGTGTTGTACCTCTAGTATTAAAGGTAGTTTCCAGTAGTTTTATTTGGTATTAAGTTATTTTGAAAAAAAAATCTTGCAGTTTCTTTTGATTAAATAATTTTCTTTACAAAAACTATTTGAAAAACACTTCAGTATTCATATAGCATTATTAATATTAGTGAAGTTTGCCGAGGTTCTAAGTTTTATTTTATGATGTAGGTACTTTTTGGTATTTTAGTACCATATTAAAAAAGTTGTGGGTATTATGCGTTTTTTTTAAAACCTCCAAATGAAATAAGCACTGAAATATATAAGCATAGCACTGAAAAACAAAAATAAAAGAAAACATATATTAAAACAAAGGATCTATATGTAGTTGCCCACTTATATATTCATTGAAGATAGGGTTCCTTTCCCGGGAACCTGAGAAATCGTAAGATTTCCATACTTTTTGCATTCCCGGAAATGGAACGAGGCTTAAATAATCTATTAGGTAGCTATTTCTGACTTGATTGTAGAATTCAACCTCGGATATAAATTTTAGCTGACCGTACTGTATCGATTTGTGACCATTCACCCCGAACTTCCAGGAATGTTCATTACCCTAGCAGAGTGGGGTAAGAGTGTAATAAGAGAATAAATACCTTTTCCAAGCTATTTTTTTCTTATCAGTTTTTGTCTGCTATAGAGCTTCTTCAACTCAAAGTATTTAGTTTTCAAGAGAATCACTTTTCGCAGCCTACCAGCTCGAAAATCTGATCTAAGTTCCGAGATATTTGTTTTTGTGAATAACGAAAGTACTAATATATTTAAAACTATTATTTATTTCATTTTCTTTTCGGATACTTGTAGGATTTAATTGAATCAGCAATTTGAAAAAAGGAATGAAACCCTAAAATGTTTTGAGGAGAATTTTCGCAACTTTTCTTATTTATTATTTTTTTTAATCAAACTTTGGTGTGAGATTCTTACATTAAAATTTATTTATATGTTTGTAACAATAATATAGCAATTTCATAAACAAGAAATCGGTTATACAAACAAAATCTCTTAAATACGATAATTAATATTTTTAACGTACGTAAGCGATGCTTCAGTAGCAAAAAATAATTTCAAGTATATCTATTAATATTTATCTGTCAGTAGCAACATAGGGGAAATAATTTATTCAACTTCGACTGATTAATTTTGAAACGCATGTGAATCGGTAAAGGAACATTAATTTTAGTAGTTATTTTTTTAAATGTGAATTTTTTTTCAATATTTTAAATTTACAAAATATCTTTAATTGTAACATTTTTCCCGTGTCATTAGCAATTTTTTGCTTTTAGTGCTTAAAGTGATAAATTTCATTAAAAAAACAGCTTTTAATCCGGGGAAAGATTTTTCTTCTGTGTATATGATGAAATTGAAAATAAAAAATCGAGGTGGTAACAGCACCTGCAAAATAAAGATAATTTATAATAAATAAATATATCACACTAAGTAAATTCTTTTGTATTTGAATTTGCAATAATTTTCTTCAGAATAATTATTTATATCTGCGAAATATTTCTTTCTGCAGATTTCGTTTCTAGCTACATTTGAAAATTATTAATCAAAACATCTGGGGATTTCATTGGAGTACAAAGGCAGATTTTAAAATTTCTGTCTGCCTCACCAAATTATACTAATTTTGCAGGGTGCATGGATGAAAATATATTTGATTTACTATTCACTCTTTTAAACCTTTTTCAGTTTTATTAATAGTTATATGACATACATTCTCAAGTTTTAATACAAATATAAATGGTTAAAAATCTGAAAATTATGAGACAAAGCTGAGTCGAAAATTAAATGAAAAAAGCGGTATTTTCCTTATTTTATATATATTTTTTTGATATAATTTAAAAATAATTTGTTTTTAAGTTTTTTGAAATTTTGATATATTTCCAGGCATTTCGGGAACGACAATTAATTCCCGGGAATGGAGAAAACCGGGAAATCAGAAACCCTAGTTGAAGAGTAATTTCATATAATTTAATCCTCGTAGTCCCTTACCGTGTCACCGTGTTTACCATTTTCTCTATGTTGGCAGGATTTATCTAACTGATGGGTTCTTCATAACACCTCCTTGGTGTATCACGTTTAAGATTGAATTGATGAAGCCGTGTTGAATTGTAATTTTGCCTAATTCATTAATTCCTAAACTAAGTAACAAAATTGTCTAAAAACATTCTTTGTTTACAATAATTCTTTCGTTACAATAAAGATTTCAGATATATTTATTTATACAACAGAACTGAATATTTTTTTAGAATAATTTTAAAAATTTTTCTCCCGCATTTAGAAATTGGCTATAGATATGTGGGAAATAAATCTGCTTATAAAAAGTCAGTTTTTGGTTTTTATTTAGCAAATTCAACATATTTCAGATACACCTTTGGTATTTAGGTTTAAAAATGTATTTTCCATATTTAGCGATAATTCGCAATAAATATTAATTTTTAATAAAAGATTATTTAAAATTATATTTTTGGTTTTATTATTCTTACCTTTCCTTGTATATTAAAAATAAAGGGAGATTTATCAACCCATGAAAGATAACTTTTAAGGAATAGAGAGGGAAGAAAACAATATTTTTGTGAATTTCACACACCCAACTGGGTCTTTTTATTAAAGATTTTCAATCTAAATATCACAAACGCACTCTTAATATTATCAGTTATAATCTGTTCCAATGCAAACACTAAATCAATGGATGTCACGACCGATGAAGGAGATGAAATGGCAAAATCATCATCAACAGTCCCATTCCCAGTGAAGCCGAGTACAAATTTTTGAGCGAAGAGTGTACTTAACTTAACATTTTTACAAAAAATATTGATTTGTTAGTAGAACATGGTCCAAAACAAATAGCAGATTTTAAATTTACAGTCGATAAGAATGGTGGAAAATTCAGCTGTTCATATTTTAATAAAACTTAAGTGAATGGAAAGAAAATAAATCGCACGTGACTCTGTTATTCCATAAAACCAAATCGTATTTTTTGTTTTGCATGTAAATTGTTCAGTAAAGATATTTTTACAACCCAATTTGTAAGTGCTGGCTTTTCTGATTGGCGTCACTGTTCGGATTACCGTAACAAGCATGAAAATATTCTAAAACACGTAACTCTATATTGTGGAGCGAATTAAAGACGAGGTTGAAAAAAATTGTATTATTGATGTGGTGCAGAATCTTTACAAATGAGAGAAAAAGCTATGGTGCGCCATCATTGAAAGAAGAATTGCCATAATACAATTTTTAGCCTGTCAAAATTTGACATTCAGAGAAACTAGTACGAAGTTGTGTCATAGAAATAATGGTTATTTTTAAAATTCAGTCGAGATGTGGGCCAAATTTGATCGAGCTTTTTCCGAACATCTTAATAATGTCAGTTGCTGCTGTTGCTAATGCCACCAGTCTGACGTAGTCAGATCGAGGCTCACGAAATTCCTAATGGCATCGGGCTTTATTGTACGCCTGTCGTTAGCCGTAGCTTAGAGAACCATGCAGGAGATAGTACGATTTGGCTTGGTTCCACCCCAATTTTGAGAGAGAACACACTGGGAGTGGTCAGGGGCTTCCTCCTCTCTTCCCCTTCCACCAATCTCACGAGCAGGACTTGCGGCTCGGCGACTATTAAGAGTACACCCATGCCACGAAGGCACTATACATTTACAAGCATCCATGCCTTCTTCGGGATTCGAAACCAGGCCCGACGGCACAACAGTCAGCGTTACTAACGACTATACCGGATGGGCGACATAATGTCAGTAAATGTAAAGATAACAAAACACGTATTCCACTCTAATTAGGGCAGCATTTTCAAAATGAAATAATATTTTAGCCGAATTTATTCTTAATGAGATAACCCGTGTTGTCAAAAAAGCCAAATATTACATTATAATTCTTGACTCTACGTCAGATATTAGTCATACGGAAGAAATAACGTATGTAATTAGACGTGTAAATACTACTGATGGTAAGGAATTTTAGAATTTTTTTTCTAGGATTTTTCCGGTAACTAATTCTACTGGATAAGGTATGTGCAATTTTCTATTAGACATGCTCTGTTACATATTCTACAACTAGAAGTTAAAGATAATTGAGGGCAGGCCTACGATTATGGATGGAACTTGAAGGGGGAAAATAGAGGGCTTCAAAAAAGGATTACTATATAAATTTTGGAGCATTTTACTTGCCATAAGCGGCTCATACATCAAATCTCATCGTTAATGACGCTGCCAGCTCCAGTGGTGAATTTTCTGGTTTTCTTGATATGGTACAAGAGGTATGTAATTACTTTTCTGAGTCCCTATGTCGATGAGATTTACTAAAATAACACGTGGAAAGTCTAATTTTAAAATCGTTAAGTGAAATAAGTTAGGAAAGTCGTATCTGATCCTCGTCTATTAGACCTCTAAAACAAAACCTCAAAAACATTATTAACGCATTATATGCCTCACAAAGACACGAAAAAAGTTGAGTGCTGAATCAATAGTTAAGTCTTGAAACATTTAAATTTTGTATTCAATTTTAATTTGGAATGATTTATTATCAAGAATTGATATATTGAGTAAAATGCTTTCCTAAATAAAACACCACGCAATACATTGAAGGCTCAGAAAATCTTTAAAAATATTTAGTTTCCCAAAAATCTGATGATAATTTTAAAATATTTGTTTATTCGGCAACAATACTTACGGGAGATTTAAGTATTGATCCCGAAATTCCCATCTCAAAGCCAAGCCCAGATCCATTTATTTGATTACGAGGGCAGTGATGAACAAGTTTCAAATCCCTTTCAACAAAACTGTTTTCTACACTGCTGGCCATACAAAATGCAACACCCTGAAGAAAGCAGGCAAACCATGTGAAATTCACATCAAGCGTTGGCGGCAACGAAATCCTTTTCATTATAGCGCAGAGGCACAACACGAGCAATCGTAGCACCACCCGCAAATGCTATATAAGGGGAAAACAGATTGGCGATAAAAAGCATGGCAATTTTTTTTCGTGCTGTGGTTTTTATTTGTGCAAGCTGTTTACTTATGCAATGTGGTGGACATTGAGCGTCTTTTGACTAAGTTTCTGAATTCAACGGAGGAAGAACAGTAACCTATAGGGATTGCGGATTGTCCTTTTGAGAAATCGGTCGACGATGCGGATCTGTCAACGCTGGATTCAAGAGGAAGCGACGGGCCAACGAGGCTGATCGCACCCACCTCGTTACCCCACTGCCCGTGATTACAGGTAGATTGTACGCTTGGCAGTGATGGATCTCGAAGCCACATCGGGAATCATAGCACAACAGATTCAGTCTATTACGCATCATTCGGTGTCCTCTCGTACCATTCAACGCAGTTTGCCGCAGAGTAGAATGTCGCAAGGCATTCATTTCCTCGTTTACCCTTGACTGGAAACCACAGGCGTTTGCACCGTGAATAGTGCGATGAACTGCGGGCATATACAACGGAATGGAACGACATTATGTTCACTGACATATCTCGCTTCTTTCTGCAACATCATGATGGTCGGATTCGAGTTTGGGGACACCGTGGTGAGAGGCTGCCCTCTGGTACGCATTGCAGGTATATTGAACAGCCAGAGCTACATCTCTGAGGCGCTGGAGACCGTGGTCCTTTTATACATTCAGCGCTTCCCATCAGCCATATTCCAACAAGATAATGGGTAACCACACGTGGCACACAATTTTCAAGAGTTCATTTGTTACCAATCAGATTGAATTGCTTCCTTGTACTTCCAATCTATCGCCAATCGAAAACGTGTGGTTCATGCTTACACAACGACTAGCAAGGAATACACCACCCACTGCTACACCAGATCAACTTTGCCACTATATGGGAGCCGCATGGACTACTGTACCCCAAGGGTATATCCAAAGCTTCTTTGATTCTATGCCGAGGCATGAGGTAGTGGTTATAGTCAACACTGGCAGCAACACAAACTGCTAATTTTGTAATCATCCACGCGTCACAAGAGGCTGTAATTTTAATCGTTTGATCTTTGTACAACACGTTATCTGCCAAATAAATTTCACTGTGATATCTCTAGTCTTTCTTGGTGTTGCATTTTTGAGGGGGGGGGGCAGCAGTGTATTTTACAATTCTTGATCACGTGATCCCTTCGGTAAATGAAAGATTTACCTCATTATCTGAGTGCTTTTCAATATTCCGCTTTCTGTATGAGTTTCACAATATTTCCAAGTGAGTGTATTTATTAACGTTGCAATATGAAGCTACACAAGGGCTATTGGCGATGTACCTAGTAATTTTGAACCATGGTCAAATGATGAGACTTGAGCTGAAACCCCCGTTTTCTTGATTTCCACACCACAACAACGGGAGAAAATTTTAGCCTCGACAGATTTAACGTGAATCGGCTCCCCTACACGTGGGGCTTCAGCGGTTCTAGGCTTGAACTCATGACACTCCAGTCCCTGACGTTGACACTAGGTTACCGAGACCCCATATTAAGTTACACCTAAAGGAGGAAGAAAGTATTGTGAAAAATATACGGGTATACAGCTCTTTAATCAAATAACTTCCTTCAAAAATATTTTTCCAGGTAGAAGCAACCATTTGCGATATTATAAATTATAATAGAAATTTTTTTATCTCCCCCCCCCCCCCTCTAAATTTTGCTCTAGTAATAAGAATTTTTTTAAAAAAATCTTACCTGGTTCTGTGGTTTTTAATGAAAGAAGTTTCAGTAACTTAAAAATTATTAAATTACTTGAGAAATAATATGACACAATGCGCTCAGATTTGGCTATTATCTTTATGGAATCCGAAATCTCTCAAAAAATCGATTTCACTGAAATTATTGACAAATTTACTTCTCAGAAAGCCAAAAGAGTTATTTTATAGTTAATTATTAGGTAGTCTTTGTAGAAAAACTGATTTATATACTTCTCGTTTCGCGAGATTTATGCTTTAGTACTTCTTTTTATTAGCTAATATGTTCCGAGTAAATACTGCTGTTTCGCATTTCTAGTTATAAAATATCTATTTTTCTTTCAAAGGTAAAATTTTCGCTTTCTTATGACTTGGTTAAAGTATTTTGTCATCGTTAAAACCTCTTAGCTGGCAAAAAAAAAAATAAAGTTTTGCATTTAAAATCTAATTTGCATTTTTGTTAATGTTTTACTTTTTATTCTTATACAGGTTCATGAGTTTATAACGTTAAATATTAGTCAAAATCTGAAAATTCTCTGGAAGGGCGGCAAAATTGATCGTTGTACGCCTGCGGCCAACCCCCTAGGATCGGCCCTGCGCCTAAGTTAATCTAAGCTTAGAACTAAATCATGGTCTGAATATCAGTTTTTTTTAACGGTACATCTTGCCCATTTCCATCCGTATAGTATGCCTATTTGGTCTGAAAAATTACATCCTACTTATATGAAATTTCGGAAAAGGAAAAAATACAATTCACACAACATAAGACATCGAAATTCAAATGTAAATACATCTATGTTGCCAAAAGGCAAAACGAAACTTACGAAAAACATTTTTTATGTGATCATTTATTCGAAAAACAAATGTAATTCGAACACAAAGAATTAAAAAAAATGAATAAATACAACCATTAATAAATATATTTACAGTAAAATGTGCTAAAATCCCCCCCCCAAAAACTGCTCGAAACATTAATTTTCGCAAAGTTAAGACTTCACGTCAAGTTAAGACTTGACGTCATATCTCCATTTGGCTAAAAATCGCATAAAAACAGAATTTTAAAAAATTCTAAAGCGAATTTCGAAAAAAAAAAAAACTCTTTGAGGTTAATAGCATAATGACCTACAGCTTCTACGTGCCAAGTTTCAAACTTCTAGGTTGCTTAATTTGGCCGGAATAGCTGAAACACACAAACTATTCTCTTATTAGTACAGATTTAGCTGGAAAATCACTTAAAAATTTAATTTTAAAAAATTCTAAAGCTAATTTCGAAACAAAAAACTCTTCGAGGTTATTAGCATAACGATCTATAGCTTCTACATGCTAAGTTTCACACTTCTGGGTTGCTTAGTTTGGCCGGAATAGCTGAAACACACAAACCCACACTCTCTTTTGTTAGTAAATATTTTAAAATTTTCACTACTTATATATATACTAGCTGGAATACTCGTTCTTCGCACGGGTGAATTGAAAAAATTAAATAATACAGATTGAAGGATAAAGAAGTTTTTAATGAGTCAATTTTACATGACTTGCAAATTAAACAAAAAAAGAGAAGATTTTTGCATATCTCAGCTGAACAAAATAAATTAAAAGTAAAGAACTTTTTTAAAAACAAGCTTTTATTTAAACGCGCCAAAAAGAATAAAATAAATTTTTCTTTAAAACTTTTTTTACTATCATCTTATAACGTCATTACACAATTTATATGATAAGAAAGCTCTTCACGAGATTAAAATAATCTTATTTACTTAGTTTGAAATTTTTAAAAATTAAAATCTATCAGATCAAGTTATTTTATTTACTTGTTTATATGCAGAGGTAAATCTCGCGACAAGCTTTTATATCATATAAATTGTGTAATGACGTTATAAGTTGATAGTAAAAAATGTTTTACAGAAAAAATATATTTTATTCTTTTTAGCGCGTTTAAATAAAAGCTTGTATTTTAAAAAGTTTTTTTTTACTTTTAATTTATTTTTTACTTTTTAGTTATCACTGGACAGGTTTCTTAGTCTGTTCATCTCATTCAACACATCATTTTTGCTAAGTGTTTGCCGGTTATTTTCGAACAATCTCGCTAAATGAATTCTCGCAAAAAGGGTACTAGACGAAAAACAAATTTTTTCCTTAAATCCGTATTTTTTAAGAAATTTTTTCAATCTTCGTACAGATCTTGGGTAATATTGTTCAACACACGAAAAAAAAATTTATGAGATTATCTTCATAAATGACGAAAATATAAAATGTTTAATTAATATTTTGAGTATTTTTTGAAACATCGTAAAAAAAGTTTTCGGCATTTTATTTTTTAAATGACTGATTCTGAAAGAGCAAAGCATGAGCTGTTTTAGTACGGAATGTCGATTCATTTAAACAACAACAAAAAATTCATGCGCAACGATTTAGACAATATATTCATAAAAACGTATCGATTTTGACGCATTTAAAAAATTCGTAAGAAATATAAATATTATTATTTTTTAAAAAAAACATTATACCGTATCGGGACGACATAAATTATCTTTCCTATTCTGTAATTATTTTTTGTCTGAGTTTCATAGATTAAAGTTAGATAAATTTTTTAAAGAATATCTACAATACTCCATCTCAGTTTAAATTGGCAGCGTTGAGAAAGGTATACAATGTACCAATCTACTTGAAAAATAGCTCTACTTTTTTTTGTTTTGAATTTAAATCCAAGAAAATAGATAGAAATTTGTAAAAAAATTGCATACGTTGTAGAAATGTAATGATTTTTTTAGACAAACTTAATTAATACAGTTAATAGCGCAACGTTATGAAATTCCAATTTGGCTGAAAACCGATTTTCGACGCCAACTTTTGTTATTGTTACAACAATGACATTATTACAACAAATCAGACATATCAAAGTTGGCGCCTCAAACTAGTTTTTTAACGTTTTTAATTAATTGCAATATCGGAATATAAATGGTCAAAACATGCATTGCCATCCAAACTAAACGTTTATACAAAATTTCAGCTCAATGGGTTGAAGATATCAGCTTCAAAATTAAGTTGCAAGATTCCACCCGAACAAATTGCATACATACATACATTGTAAGTTAAATAAAAGATTATAAAAACCATATTTGTTAAATTTTAATACTGTAGAAGTATTGAATTTTAATACTGTAGAAATACTGAATTTTAATACTGTAGCTGATAAAAAGGATTTTTTTAAATTTTATTTAACTTATTTTATTTTATTTATAACGCTCCGTTACTGTCTTGTGGGTGTATTTTTGAAAACAACTTCTTAAGCTGATCTCTGCTCAACAGAACTAACACATTGTTACAAATTTTGTGTAATGAACGTTTAAAATAGTGTCAATTTATATCTGGATGTGTAATACGTAAATATTACTTTCTGTTGTATTTATTTTCTGTTAAAACTAGCGTTTACCCGCGGCTCCGCTCGCGTTGATGTCTTTAAATAACTGTCAAAGTCGTAATCATTATCATTAGAAAGTAAATAATATAATATGGCAATTTTTTTTATTGTTTGACTGGAACCAATAAAATTTAAAAATTCTAAAATTGAGCTTAGTTTAAAAAAACTGAAAACGTAATTTATTATAATAATTAACAACAAATATTCAATAACTTAAACTATTAATATTTTTAAAAATCGAAAGTATTTACGTTTAATATATAATTACTCTTTAAAAGAACTCAAAACAGAATATTATTCTAAGATGCTACTGTATACTTTATTATATGTTCTTCCGTCAGCTGCACATATGTAAAGATTTGGGCATTGGACACACAGATCAGGCTACATATAGTTGGCCATGGGGAAAACATTACTTTTCCAAATGCACCCCTGCTACCTGAAATGTTAGCTTTGTTAATAGCAACAGTAAACAGAGTTGAACAGCAACAGAAATTGAACTTGTTTGAATTGAAACGGTAGGTCAGTGGGGACACTTGGAATTCGAGGTATGATAACACTATCCCTTTCATGAAACATGTTCAAATATTGGCACCAAGTATATTCTGCATCAGTTTTGTGATCCAAAGCCTCGTTCATTAACATAGTCGAGGAGCATCGAGATTTTGGATAACTGGTACATTTAATTTTAATTGAAGTTTATGTGAGGGTACACCCGAAAGTTCAAGTGAATTTAAGAACTCCGTGGGATATGAAGTACTTTGTTCTTTACCCATGTTTGTATTCATTGATAAATATTTCTTCAATTCCCTCCCCTTCCCGTCGTTTAAATTTTCAATGTTGATTTTATGGACAATGTCATTGTTAGGCACCAATATTGATCTTGCGCGCAACCACTGATCCCAATTTAAATTTTGTTGCAAGCCCGGGTAAATTTGAGCAATAAGATTTATTTCATTTTCTCCTACATTACAAAATTCTCTGAAAGTAAAATATAACTTCCAGCATTTGCGTCCAAACATCCATAACCAATTATCAATTGCGTCTCTGCATAATGTTCCGAATCTATGTCATTATGAAGACGCACTCTCATATTCGTTTTCAGACTGAATTTTTCAACTTTTCCCATAAGCTTGAATTAACCAGCCAATATATAATAAAGCTACCAGTCCTCCTATAATATCTGTACTATCTCGTAAATCCTGAAGAGTCCGATTTAACGTTTCTATAGCTTTCTTGTGAGACATCGTAATTTCATCCCTCACTAAAAGATTACATTGTGGAAGCATCATGCCTTGAGAGCTATTTTTTCTGAAATTTCAGATGAGTGAATCTTCAAATGAAAGATTAAGTGATAATTTTAAAACGGAATGTGCAGTACGACCGTTGGCAGAGGCGGATTAACCTAGTTGGAGGCCCCTGGCGGTAAAAGGTTTGGGGCCCCTGGGCTGAAAAGTCAAAAAACTTAAATAGTGAAAAAATTCGCTCACCTTAAATTCTCAAAATAAAATGTATAGCTAAAAAAATTAACGGCTAAAAAAAAAATTAAACTTTATTTTAAAGAATTAAAAAAAACCTTATTTAAAAGCTTAAAATTTTGCTATTCAACTTTACGACTTGGTTTTTCTTGGACAAATTCATGGATTATTTTTGCAGTATCTATTTGGTCCAAAACATCTTGTTCTATATATAATATGGCCATGCTGTTCAGTTTCTCTTCTCCCATACTACTTCTTAAATAATTTTTAACGCGCTTTAAAACCGAAAAAGATCTCTCACCTGATGCATTTGATATCGGTATAGTTAAAAATATTTTTAAAAGTATCTCTACATTAGGGAAAGTCGAGACCATTTCTTTTGCAACTCGATAAATTTCTATTGGAGTGTTCATTATATCTTTGTTTTCTTTTAAAAATAGCAAAAACTGATCCAATTCATCGTCAAAATTAAACGATTCAATATCGTCTTTGTAAATATCCTTTAATTTTTGTACAGCTTTCTTCTTAATTTCAGGTAACATCTCTTCAAAAAGTACAAAAAAAGTGTTCGATAACATTTTCATATATTCCAGCTCTTCGGAATAGTTCTGCACTTGTTCTATCACATATGACATAGAATGAGTTGACCAAGAAATTTTCCCTATTTTCAAATTCATGACCTTCTTTATAGTTTCACCGAAAATATTTTTTCTCTTTCGCTGCCTGCAAGTTTGTCCAACTTCCTTTTCAAACGAGAGCCCTGTAAAGCAGTTGCTTCTTGTTCTACTTTTCCAAATTCATTCCTGAAATTTTGTATTTAATTTTCTAAAATTTCAGTAGATAAGTTCCTTTTAATAGCTCACGCCCAACTGATTGTAATGCTTTGCTAGTAGCACTCACCCTCTGGAGTATGGTATCCCAAATCACGGTCATTAGGGAAGTTTCATACTTCCCCATCTATTTCAAAAGAGAAGTTGCCTCTAGTATTGTGATGTTCTCCTCATTTGTATCACGGATTTCAGCCCGGGCCTCTTCTATATGTGTATAACCAAGCCTTATAGCTCGTACGGCACCTGCTCTTGCTGACCATCGTGTACCTGAAACTTTTTCACAGATATTGCATGTTTACTCCTTTCCAGATTTTTATTTAAAATTAGCCAGCGTGGGTTGACACTGAAAAAAAATTGAATAATTTCTGTACAAGCATAAAATATTTAATTGCATCGCTACAACTTTCTTCTGCTAAATTTCCTACTAAATTTAAAGAATGAATGACACAAGGAATATAAACTGCGCTTGAACTGTGTTCTTTAATACGTGACTGTAGACCTGAGTACCACCCGGACATATTAGACGCATTATCAAATGTCCCTCTGCAATTTTTAATATGCAGTCGAAATTTAGAGCTAAAATTTCTAAAGCATTTAAATTTTTTTTCCAAACTCTCCTAAAATTACATTTCATCTTTTTTCAAATTTTCTGTGATAGAATTATAAAATTTCTGATTTAATACACACATATTTTGTTTAATTCTTTTGATCTTTACAAAAATCATAGTTTAATTTCTAGAACAAAACGTAGCTTAGCTTCCGGCTTACTTATAATCAAAATTATTAAAATATCTCAATCAAAAGTAAGCTTTCAAAAATTCTAAGGGTTTCTTTTAAAAAACTGTGGGATTTTTTGGAAAAACAATTATAATACTCTTGATTTTTGTAAAGTTTCCTTTTAAAGTTCCTAAATATAAGTTAATAAAACATTAACTGAATACAAATGTTTTTTTACACATTCTAGTTTAGTATTATTACTATACTTGTTTGTTTTTTCAAAAATCTTAATACTTTGTGACTAAACAGAACAATAAAACATTTCCAAAATAATTTGAAATTTCTAAGATAACTCTAAACTGTTTGACAAACGCCACAATATATCACAAGAGAAATCTACAATTTTTCAACTAAATTTATATCTTAATTACATTTAAAGTTCCCTTACTCAAAATTAAACAATCTTACTACGTATTGAATAACTTTTCACATTTCTATTTTGTTTGAAATCACTTATCTACTTTATAAATTGTGTTTATCATAGTTTTATTTCTGTAATACATTTTGCTACCACTTTAAATAGTTTTAAACTAGGAGCAATTAAAAAATAGTACCTATATTTTTCAACATTTATTATTGTTCTGTAAAAATAAACATTTCATTAAATGCTTTTTATAAGAAATTTCTGCTATAGTTTTGGCATTGTTGCCTTTTTAAAGATTTTAAATATAGTTATAGATGAATTTTGATTAACTTTATTAGAACTTTGATTAACTTTATTATTTATTTAAAGAAATTATGCATTTTAAAGTAATTATACAACTTTTATGTATTTTTATAATTAGTTATACGCATTTAATTATTAGATTGCATTGAATATCCTTTTAAATTGTCTGGACAAAAGATCTTAATCAAAAAAGTATCGCCAGTAAATCACTCTTAAAATGGCAATAAATACAAAAAGAAAAAAAGAATTCGTGCTTTTCAAGTTTAATCTTACAAAATAATGGTCCCCTTAGCAGTTTTAAAGTATATTAGAAAAATTATGTGTTTATTTCACGTTACCAATAAAAAGAAAGAAAAGTGTATTTTTAAGTAAACTTAATATACTTTCTTTCTTTGAAAATTATTTTAACAGTTTGAAGCAATTTTAAATAAATATTTAGAAATTATAGATTGGCTCATATATTACTAAACAAAATTATCGTAATACTTTAGGATTACAAACAAAAAATCAACGCAATAAATATAATAACGTTTTTATTTCAATTTTGATTTATTGTTAGGATTCTTTTAAGTATGGTAAATAATTAATGGATGTACTAAAAATCTCATTAATGTTTTGTATTTTAAATGAACTACTATCGCTTTTTATAATTGACTCAAGAAATTATTTTTATACGAGAGGCAAATAATATTTTTTCATTTGAATAACAATGCCAATCGAAAATGTTTTAAGATTCAAGCTACGAAAACACATTTAAATATGTTAATCATCATCAAAATATTCTAAGAAACTGATGACAGTTATTTATATTTATGTATGTAATACGAAAAATAAATAAATAAATAAATAAAATAGTAATGACACGCAAATACGACAAAATATTTTTCTTCACTTTATTTTACGCAATGATTAAAATACCTGCGCATTAAATCTTAAAAATCAAAAAAGAATTTGAAAATGAAAACATAGTTACCTTTTTTGTTGTTTAAACACGGTTTTTCGATTTGTCTGTATAAGCGCAGGAACCTAAAAGAAATTAGTCCGAAAGTCAAATTGACACAAAATTTCCTCAGTTTTCTTCGAAAAGGGGTCTTTTTCTCAGGGTCATTCGGTCCCATTCTTTTCATTCGTCCTTAAGCCTGCCATAAATCTTGATCGTGCTTTTCCCGATCCTGCTTTTGTCCAATGTACCGAAATTCTACTTTAACGCACCCCCTCCCCCTTCCCCCATATGACCAACGTTGAAAACTCATTGATACTCCTTAAAAAAATAATTAACTATAGACTGGAGGGTGACGGAAGACTTCTGGCGCTTATGGTCCTATCTTTTCTCGAAACGGGTACAGTCATCGAGCTCCTGCTCACCATAATTGCACATCCAGTCTTTTGGTTGTTACAGAAATAAAAGAGAACCGGTATAAATAAAATATAATATTCTCTTTCACTGGACCATCTCTGAAAAAATTCTAAGGGCCAAGCCTTCCTGTAGCTTCTTAGTGCGATGTTTATTACAGTCAATCAATCAATAGACGAAGGGGTTATTGTCATTTATAGGCAAATAACATTCTGAATGGATTTTTTCCATCCTAAGTGTTATCTGTATTTCACTTCAAACGATCTTTCTGTGGATCCGTTTTGAATGAGAAGTTTTTCCTACATTCAAAGATTACACCACTCCTTGTCTTCTCATTATTTTGAGTAATTTTACCAGCTTTTAAACTTTTCTTATTGCGTTTCCTGAGATTCAGAATTCACACAGAAAACTTATATCGTTTTAAGCCAGTGGCATACTATTTTATAAACGTAAAATAGCTGGTAAAATGTTATCAATGGTAAAAGACCATTGATAACATTTTACGACTGTTTGCTTACACATGTAAGGGGCCCCTGTATCTAGGAGCTTTTATTTTCGATTACGTAATATCGCCAGATGATATGTATAAATTATAGCAATGTAATGTGTGTTTTTTTATGTCAGAAAGTATTTTGCTTTACTTCATGACAGTAAACTTTTTTAAATCTTCTATTTTCGATAAGCTCGGGCCCCCCTCTTAGAGCTTATCACGCTTCCCCCTCGGGGGAGGTGCACCCCACAGTTTGAGAAACGCTGCTCTACAGTTTTTTTTCAAAAAATTACTTTCATCTATTTCACTATTTGATTCATTCATCAATTTAGAGAAATTTCAATCTCACTTAAATATTTCGCTATTTCTGTCATGCTGACTGAAATAAAACAAATGCTAAATTTACAAAATACTTCAATCCAGTGCCAGATTACTCGTTAGGAGGAGTAGGCAATTGCCTATGGGCCCCGTGCTTTTTAGGGGCCTACAAAAGCGTGTTCTGTTTTCTGTTAGAGCTCCAAAAACAGGCTAAGGGGCCCAAGAACTCGACTGTCTAGGGGCCTCCATATCGTTTAATCCGACACTGCTTCGATCTCTTCCCCACATTCTCAAAATATAAACACGAAAATCCAGATAACAATAAATCACGAACCTTCAAATACTAAATTCTTTCGAAAGAACTAAACATTGGTAGTTGTTTATAGTCTGAGATCTGGGATCATTATTTTAATATAAGAAATCTGGGATCAACTTTTTAAAAACTTGGAACCGAAAACATATATTAAAGACCAAAGTTCAGGAAAACATTTTTTTTTTAAAAAGCAAAAATCAAACGGATTTCAACCGCAATTACATGCAATATATGAGGGCAACACTAATTGTTATACGATTCAAATCGCGGGTAATCAATGGGTTTGCAATATCAGTACAAGATTTTTTTGGTGCACGTTGAACTTATAACAAAAGTCTATCAGCTTGGGGCCCCTGCTTGTGCTCGGGACCCCTGGCGGCCGCCAGCCGCTTAATCCGCCTCTGACCATTGGTCAGTATAAACGCGGCTATACCAGAAGAAGCCATAGCAACTGCTATCTTCTGGGTTTTTCTGATGGCCATTAATAATAAGTTTAGCAAAAACGTTTTTCCTGTTCCTCCAGGGGCTTCGAGAAAAAAAGAGTGCACCACTGCCGGATTCTACACTGCTGGCTACCGTAAATGTAACACCAAGAAAGACAAGAGATAGCACAACAAAATTTATTTTGTAGATAACATGTTGACCAAGTATCAAATTATTAAATTTATAGACTTCTGTGAAGTGTGGTTCCTGCCAGAATCAGTAGCCAGAGTAGCCACCATTGTTGGAGATCACCGCTGCCACACGCCTCGGCATTGATTCAAAGAGACTTTGGATGTGTTCTTGGGGTGCAGCAGACCAAGAAGCTTCCACACGTTGCTAAAGTTGATCTGGTGTGGCAGCTGGGGGTGTAATCTGGGTAAATTGTTGAGCAACCATGGACCACAAGTTTTCTATCGGTGAAAGATCCGGAGAGCGAGCCGGCCAGGGAAGCAATTCAATCTGGTGATTGACGAAGAACCTTTGGACAATGCGTGCCACGTGTGGTCGCGCATTATCCTGTTGAAATATGGCTGTGGCCAAGCCCTGAAGGTAAGGAAGGACAACTGGCTCCAACACCTCGGAGATGTAGCGCTGGCTGTTTAAAGTACCGGCAATGCATACAAGAAGAGTGTGAGAGTGATATACAATACCGCCCCATACCATAATACCCGGTACAGGACAGGTATGGCGATGCATAACGCAGCTGTTCATCACCCTCTCTCCACTATGTCTCCAGACTCGAATCCGACCATCGTGGTGTTGCAGACACATGCGTGGCTCGTCAGTAAAGATAACTTCATTCCATTCTATCGCCAACATCCTTCTTCCATCGCACCATTGGCGGCGGAGACGTCTGTGGTTCTGCATCAAGGGTAGACCATGCGGACAGACCACTCTGCTATAAACGGCGTCGAATGGTACGCGCAGACACTGAATGATGGGTTATAGACTCAAAGTGCTGCGCTATGGTTCGTGATGTGACTGAGCGATCCGTCACTGCCATGCGCACAATTTGCCTGTCCTCACGTGAAGTGGTGCACTGGGCGGATGCGATCGACGACGTCGGTCCGTCGTACTCTCCTGCATCCAAAGGTCACATATCCGCATTAAAGTTGTTTGGTTTCGTCCAACACAGATACCGATTTCCCTGAAAGATAATCCACAATCTCGGTTGGCCACTATCCTTCTTCTGTCAAACTCGGATACTTGATCAAAAGCTGATCGCTACAAGACATAATTGATCGTTTTTTGAAAAAACCACAAGAAAAACACAATTGCCGAACTTTAAACCTCCAAGCCTTAAATAGCGCTTTGAGGTGGCGCCACAGGCGTGCGTGATGTGTGTCTGCGCTGAAATTCTAATCATTTGCATATCTCACCTCCGCTAATGCATGTTGTAAATTTCATGTTATTTGCGTGCTTCCTTCAGGTTGTTGCATTTATGGTAGCCTGCAGTGTATTTTGCGTAACACTTGTTAGAAAACGTGACTTTGTTCTGGAGTTAATTGAGGGATAAATTCTGTTACTTGATGTTGCAATGCTATAAAATCGTAGTTTAATTCTCAAGTAATTTCATTATCGAAGCCATTTCCGTCGACACGTCTAGGGCTAATCATTTCAAAATCATCTAGCTTCTTCCAACCATTCTGAAAACCTTTATTGCGTTTCGTTGTAGATGTGTTCATTGAAAGGCATATTTGGTCGTTTTTCGTCGCAAAATATCTTCCGCCATGTAGTCTTTGCACTTATTCCAAAAGGTTTGAGGATTAGAAAGACCGAAGATGATTTAAATATTGTGTAAAGCTCCCTCCTCCTTCGGCGAGTGACATTGTATGAATGCCTCCATAGTATATCAGTATCAGTATAAGTATCAGTATAAATGAAAAATTTTGTGCAAAATATGAATATTGTATAATTAGGTTAAAAAAATTAAAAGTAATAGATACTTTCAAAACTACTAAAGTAATCAAAACTTTTTATGAAAATGTCAATTAATACCTTAGGATTTTCAATATCACGTGCGCGCAATTCGCTAAAACTTTATTTCGTTTCTCTCTTTTAAAAGTGGGAGAAAATTTGCATTAAAATATCTGGGATTGCCGGAATAGAGAACTTCTTAGCGAACTTGGCGATATTTCTGAAAGTTTGAGTTTGACATTAAACAAACGTAACGTAATAAACGTTAGAACGTTTAATAAAAAACCATTTAAAAACTGTTTTTGTAAAGATGCTAAATTACACTATGTTTATTTATTTGTTACAAATGTGAGAAATCTTATTAAAATTTCCATTATTGACAAAATGCATAATTTTGCGCCAACTTGGTGGGGAGTAAGCAAAGTCCCACGGTTTTACCCGCATAGTTTCCGTTCCCGTAGGAATATGGAGATAAAATATATCTTATGTTACTCGCTGATAATGTAGCTTTCCATTGGTAAAAGAATTTTTAAATTCGGACTAGAAGTTTCCGAGATTAGTCGGAACAAACAGACAGACCGACAAAAATTTTAAAAATTGATTTTTTGATATAAGTACCTTATATACCTTTAAATGCATTTAGTAAAAAGCTGCTAATTTGAAATTACAAACAGACACTTCAATTTTATTTATTTGTATAAATTGTAATATTCGCAAGCAACGCCGTTCCTTACATTATAATGGCGATTCAATGGAAACATAACGAGATGTTGGCGATAGAGCCAAGTTGGCATCATTTTTGGCGACCATGTTGGCAACTTGGCGATGGATTGAACGGTGCAGAAGCTGACATGCTACGTGGCGAACTACAACAAAAACCTTTTCCAAAAAAGAATACATATATTTGCCAATTTTCATAGCGATCGGTTGATAACAAAACCATAAAAAAACGTGCATTGAAATAAATTATAAATTTTTATTATATGTATGGTTCACTATTTTGGTGATAATGGCTCACACATAAAAGATATATGCTCTCGCGAGCTTTTTTGTATACATGATTATATACGTATAGCTCTAATGGTTTTTTCAGTGAATGCCAGAATATCTTGCAGAAAAGGTAGAATTTTTTCCTATTTTTACTTGACATTTATCGTTATATTTTAGACATTTCACACATCTTTATAAATTATAGCCTATGTGTTATTCTGATGTATAAGCTATATTATTGTAAAGTTTCATTAAAACCCATTCAGTTGTTTTGTGTGAAAGAAGAACAAACATCCAAACTTTTGCATTTATAATATTAGCAAGGATTACTTTTTATAGTTAACAACTTATATTAATTTTTAAATTGTACATATACATTAATATATTTTCAGTCTTTACACTGATGTCGTTTTATTACACTTTTCACACTTTCCCTCCGGTTAAATTTCTTCTCACAAAATGACATTCAATATTTTCTGGAACCACATGTTTTAAGTATTTGGAATGATAATATCCAACAATGTATAGTTTTTGCATTTTAAACTGCTCTGAATGTACTTTAATATTTCAAAATACCAGTTACCAAAGCAAAGTCCATTAATGGATTCATTTAAATTTGAAACAGTAAACTGGAGGGGGTCCAAGAATTGGATTCTGATCGTATTGCAAAGCCAAAAATCCTACAATTCGATTATTACTTGAAAGGAACATTTCTTTTGATTAAACTTCTTGCAGAAACTGAGAATTCTTGCAGTCTTTATACATTGTGCAGAGGGGGGGGGGGCGATATAAAAAATTTACATTTTAATGCCAATTCCTACTTTGTTAGAAAAATGTACTGGCGTCATCTGTTGCAGCTCATTGTAACTACGATGGAAATGGACGCAGAGAAAATTTAAATAATGAATTAATATTTGAAAAAGACTGTATTAACATCAAGTGACATCCATTACAAATTTAAAAAACTTATTTGAACTTGATTGGATGAATAGAAAGTATTTTATTAACAATTGAAAATTTGAACAAGATAAATATACAGGGTTTCCAGCCTTAATGTGACCCAATAGCTAATTCCCGAACCGTTCGCCTTAAATGTACACTTCCAATTTGAACCAATTGTTTTAAAAAAGGTAAGGAATGTTTTTACGTGCTTTTCGAACCAAAAAATCCATTTAGAAAAAATTTACAAAAATTAAATTTTTATACGGTTCCAGGTCTTATCACTTATATTTAGGAAAAGATGCAGTACACAAAAACAAAAAGTTTCATTTTATTACAATAAAAACTGACCGAGTTATGCCTACATAAAATTGAAGCATCTGGATTGCTCAGAAAAGGGGGTCGTATATAAATTGAGTTTATAGAACAGTAATTCACTATCTATAGAAAGAGCAAAAGAAAAACATCACAGTAATATTGAAACATCGTAGCAAACATCATAGATTGAAAATTTGTATTGCTGTATGGCAAACAATAAAAGTTAAATTAAAAAATACAACTTGTACCGAAAAGATTAAAACAGCTTGTTTTAACAAATAGCAGCAAAATAATACGGGATTTGCCGTTCAAATTATAGCATAATGTGGAATGATGCGCCAATCACGAATCAGGGGCTTTATAATATCAGAATGACCAAATTAACTAAAATAATGGTGAAGGCACGAGGTGTGCCACAAGACGAGGAAATACGTCTATGACAACTTCCAGTTTTATACAACCGTTGAACAGCACGGGCGATTGTACAATAAGATGGATGTCTTCGAGTGGGAAATTTAATGGCATAAAGTCTTGCCGCCTCTCTTATTTTAATTACATTGCCCATAATACAGTACAATTTCGCAGTATTCTTCATTTGTATACATCTCGTTCTCCTGTACTAGGATTCGCACTATTAGAATACGACTGTATGCAATTGCAAGCGACTACAGAACAGATTTTTAATGTTCGTCATGATCAGCAAAAATGCAGCAATTCAGACTGAAGCCGCAGCATATGTCTATTTTTTTTGGAACTGCTTTCTTCGTCCAGAGTATTTTATTTTTTCTATGTTTTACACATGCACAGAATAAATTTTATTTAAGTAATCAATTATTGTATTATTAGCATATGCTTTTAAATTTAAAAACGATTTACATAAAAGTGACGTGCAAGAGCGAAAGTTTTCTGGCAGAGTTCCAACTAATTTCACTTTGGAACGGCCCCTTACTAGCTTCTTGAAAATGGTGGAGAAAATGGATAAAATATATGTTTTTTAAAGTTCCATAACTCGGCCAGTTTTTATCGTAATAAAATGAAACTTTTTGTGTTTACTTTCTTTTTGTGTACTGCACCTTTTCCTAAATATAAGTGATAGGACCTGGGGACCGTATAAAAATTAATTTTTGTAATTTTTTTCTAAATAGGTTTTTTGGTTTGAAAAGCACTGAACGGTTCGAGAATTAGCTATTGGGCCACATTAAGGCTGGACACACTGTATAAGAGAGCGTGAGCTAATAGTAGGAATTGAAAAATGGTCAACAATGAAAAAAATAAAACTTCAATAATGTAAAAACCTATTCAATACAGTTATTCAAAATCTTTTTTTAAAAAAAGGCAATTGCAGTAACATAACAATTCAAAATAATGTGAGCATTTGCCTCGGTAAGATGAGTAAATTGTGTAAAATTCACAACAAATTACTGTTAGACTGCTTTATTAAAGATAGAAATTTACAAACTTTGAGGAATTTAGTATATGAACAAAACGGTTCAGCCATCAATGTGTTTAGCATATGGGTGTATGCTTATATGGTGTATGTACTGGAATAATTCTTCTACATCAAAGGAAGTTATTCATACATTGAAATATTTTGATTCGAATGAATTTGTTAAATGGAGATGCAATCATAAATCTTATTCCATGCCTTCCATTTTAAATTATCTGTACAAGTTAAAACATTTAAATATCTCAATTGTAATATCACTTGTAAATATCTATTTTGCCCATATCATATTTGTACTATCTCCTTTGTAATAATTAGATTTATTTCCTTGACTTTGAAGTAATTCTGGCAATTGCTTCAACTCAGGAGTTACAGTTCAAGCATCAACTGGAAAATCAACACAAACCACAATATTGCACTGGAAAATGTAGAAACTGTGAAAATCTTTGTTTTAATGTAATTATTAGCAGGTATACCTGTTCTTCCTACAGGTGAATTGAAAAATTAAACAATACAGATTGAAGGGTAAAGAAGTATTTAATTAGTTTATTTTATGTGAATTGTAAATTTAAAAAAAAAAAGCCTTTTGCATATCTCAGCTGAACAAAAAAACCCATATTTGGTACATTTTAAGTCTGTAGATCTAATAGCTGATAAAAAGGATTTTTTTTATTTATAACGCCTTGTAACTCTCTTGTGGGTCAATTTTTGAAAACATGTTCCTAAGCTCCTTAGCAAAAGTAACACGTTACATATTTTGTGAAATGAATGCTTAAAATAGTGTAAATATATTATATCTAGATATGTAATACATTAATATACGTAACTTTCTGTTGTATTTATTTTGTTAAAATTGTAATATTCACAAGCAACGCCGTTCCTTACATTAAAATGGAACCATAGCAAAATACTGCAGATAGAATCAAGTTGGCATAATTTTTGACGACCATGTTGACAACTTCCTAATTGATTAAATTGTGCAGAAGTTAATAAGCGGTAGTGCCACCTGGTGGGGAGCTGCAACAAAGAGGATAGCATAACCCCCCCCCCCAAATACATATACATGCCGATTTTCATAGTGATTAGTTGAACGGTGTTGGAGTGAAGCGTGGTCATATATACAAACATCCATTTTTATACATATAGATGACCAAATTGGAAAATAATGAAAATGACAGTATCAAATATGATCAAGTGAATATAAGTGATCCTTTCATTTCAGTTCCGTGCATGATCAATTTATAGAGGTATTACAGTACTTATGAATTAGCACTATTGAATATTAAGAAAAATATTTTCCAAATTTACTAACAAATTTATCAGTTTCAAGATATGAAAATTTTGTAGTATTGAATACTTCCCAATTATAAAAATGTGATTTATTTTTCTACATCTAATTCTATTTTTACGGAGTAAGTGAGTGATTGAATATTAATGTCCCACTGTTCAGCTACACGAGGGCTTTTGGGGACGGTCCGCGTAATTTTGAACCATGGTCAAGTGATGCAGGCGACACCTGAGCTGGCACCCCCTCTCCTATCACACACCAAAGGGAGGACATTTGAGTTCTTGACAGATTTAACGTGCATCGCTCCCCTACACGGTGGGTCTTCAGGGGTACTGGGATCGAACTCATGACACGCTGGCCACGATTCGATGCCTAGACCACTTGGCTACCGCGGCCACCAACTTTTACGGAAATCTATTTCAGATAATTTTAATTTTACATGAATAAACAGAATTACAGGAAATTCCCTCTCCCTCTTTTTACATTATACTTCTCAAATTTCCAAAATCAGAGATACAGATTTTTGAATCATTCACAGCTTTATAGAATTTCTGATATGTTTCTATTTCATCCATATTGGAATTGGTTACGAATTAGGTTATTTCTTTTTGCTAGAAAACTTGAGATTAACTTTAATATAAGCAAGAAACTTTTTTGTCAAAAATCCGCACTTTAAGCTAGGGATTAAAAGTGAAAAATATTTTATTATATATATATTATTAGAAAAATATAAATAAAATGTGCATATAATTTCATATCTTAGCAAAACAAAAATGTCAAGTTAAGTTCAATGGTGAGTGACCAATATATTTATATTTATAACTCCTATAAAGGTTGAATAATTTTCACACTATGCATATTAAAAATATGACAAATTAATTGATGCTACCTCAAAAGTAAAAACACCTTGTTTTTTTATTATTTCTAATTACAAAATATTTTGTGAAATCCAGATTATCAAAGTCACTAACATATATATGAAATTTCTAATTTTTAAATTCTTTTCATCCAGGTTTTTTAATTCTTGAATAATATATTTTTACCATATTAGCATTTTTATAAAATAAATAGCACATAAAATTTGGAACCTAATGTGATTTTTATATGGTTGATTTATTTTTACTGATTTTAAAGAATTCTGAACAATTCTATTTTCCATTGATTTCATACAATCACAAATTTTATTTTTTCTTAAAAAATTATTTTAAAATAGATTGTTTTTTATTTGCAGTAAAGTTTAAAATGTCAAGATTTACAATTATATGACAAATAACTTATAAATAAAATAAGTTATAATGATAAATTACAGATCATAGGTAATATAAAAATTTTCACTGAGAATATAGGTTATAGTAAACAACATATAAAGATACAGAGACAATATTATTGAAATAAGATATTTATGATTCAACACATAAAAAGTAAAATATAAAATTTAAAATATACTTTATACACAATTTAAGCACATGAAATACATATCAGTTTGATTTACAATATTCTCAAATATAAACAAATCAGTTTTTTTCTCAAAATATTTTCATACATTATTGACTAGGTAGCAACTGCTGGGGCTGCCTAACACCTTCTAATTTCTCAAAATGTTTTCTAGCATTTTTTATGTTCAGCAAAGTTATCGCAGGAGCTGGAAAATAAATGAAATTCTTTGATAACTAACATTAGTACATGATATATTTAACAAAAATTTAAACTCTTGAAAAAAAATTAAATATTTTTCCCATGTGAATAAATTGATTTGTGATATTAATCCTAAAAATTTTGTAGTGAGAAAAGAAAATTTGAAACCTTTAATATAACGTTCAAAAAACACACTAAAACTCTTTCAAATGTCAATATGGTACTTAAATTTTAATTATAATCTATAAATCATGTTGAAATAAAATATTAAAAAAAATATTGATTTAACATTAAAAGTTATAGGGAAAAAGTTAAAACTGTAATGCCTTTAATCATCTCTTATTTTGCTATCAATCTCTCTTATAGATACAAAATTACAATAATATACTAAATAGTATTAAAATTTTCAAATGATAAAGGTTTGCATTTTGATACAGAAAGTTGGAAAAAATTTAATATATTCAATTATCATTTTGTGCTAAGCATGGATGCAAACATGATAGTACGAATCTAAAAATGAAATAATTTTTAGACATGAAAAAAGCATATGTGAAATCTCATCATACATGCATATTTTTCCAATAAAAAAAAGTGGGGGAAAATTATCCCTATACATAGGATAGTTAAATACATAAATATCAATTATGATTATTTAAAATTTTTAGAAAATGCTTTAACCATAAAAAGTCATGATTTTACATACAGGTTATTTATATGGGCAAGATCTACTTTGTAAACAACATTGAACCCAAACTAAATGACTTCCAAACCTACTTCCGGTGTAATGTTAATCTATGGGAAAACATTGAAATACAACCGAGTATTGCAAACTTCTAATGCAAGTTTTTGAAACTTTTTTGAGCCTAATGGATAGAAGATGATTTGTAGGTTTCAGATTCAGGATTTTATATTATTTATTTCAGTTTCTTTTCTAAAAACACCTTGTTAATTTTTTAGCTCAAAGCAACAGTGATTTTGCTATAACCAGAAAAAGAAAAGGATACTAATGATTGCAGCACCCCATAGTAAGCTTTATGGTTGAACTTGTCCATAGTAAATGATTTTCACAACAAATGAAGAACATTTAATTATAAAAACTGAGCAGATAATAAATTATATACACTTATGTATGGCATATTTGAAATCTTTTAGAATAAATATACAATGCTGCTAATAAAACTTTTCTAAAATAGAAATGTTTTTCAAAAATAATTTTTAATTAAAAATGGTTTATAAAGTGAATTTTAGTTAATACTAGAATGTGATATTCAAATTTTAATGGATTAGTAATAAATAAGGTTTTATGAAAATATCAAAAATACTACAGAAGCTCTACTGCATCAATATTTAAAGAAATTTTTAAGTTAACTTGCAAGAATTCATTTATTTCTGTCAAACTGAATCCTTAGTCAATCAAGAAATCAAGCTGCAAAGTTGCCAATGCTTTTAAAATTATAAATCAAACTACAACAACAAAAGGTAAAAAAAGGTGAAAAAGGAATAAAAATGTTTTTTTTTTTTTAAATTTATGTTTAAAATGAATAAGAGAACATGCTTAACTTTCAAAAATTATACTTACTGATGTTAGGGTCAGATATGACTACCATCACATACGTATTGGGGGTGAAGACATCTATATAAGCTGAAAAATTACCATTGGATAACTGCATACTCTGAAACTGAGCAGCAATTTTACTACAACTTAATTTAAATTGTTTAATTATATTTGAAACTTTTTCAAATCTATGAACATCCCCATGCTCTTTTCTTTCAGCTCTGGCAATAACCTATAACCACAATGAGAAAATATTCATTTTAAAATTCATATTCATGTTTACACAATTGATAGACCCAATAAATAAAATTAAAAAATAACCACCCTAAGATTACAAGATGTATACAGGGAGACATTTGAAGCAGATTTATTTTGAAATTTAAGCATTTCCCAAAATCCAGTTTAGCTCACTTTTAATTCCCTTTTTGAAATTTACAAAATATGCTGAATATGATTTTTGAAATTATATATGATTTAAATGGGATAATCTTAATAGAAATATTAAATACCTTCTCTAGCTTTGTAATTTTTTAATAAATATATATTAAAGCAAGAAGCTACAACAATTTAAAATTTTTAATTAATACATTTCTATTTTACAACTTTCATAATATCTTTTGTTATTGCATAAATGATTGTGTGCAAAATAATTATTGTTTAAAAATGTCCTACATAATAGTAACAAAAGGGTTTATATAATATAAATGAGAATACATAAAAAATACATTATGTCTAATATACAAAAGGGAAATTTTAAGCCTCTTGGGACTTTTTCATTATTTTAGAAATGCATGGTGGTTAGCACTCTCATTATGTTCATTTGAAAATCTCATTGAATGTTGATTTTACTGTTAATTTCACAGAAAATGCTTGACTAGTTTTTTTTTTTATAGAAAGAAATAAAATTTATGAAATTTTACAAAATTTAGTGATTTTTCCCCCAAGTGTTAATACAGTAAATTTTTCCATAATCATCAAGCATATTCATTTTGATAGAATTTTTGGTGCTCTTTACGGTGCAAAAAGAATTATGAACATTTTTAATTTATTAAAAAAACATTTTATGTGCAGATTGGGACCTACTGTTTTCCCCCTTGCAAGTATTTTGACACCTTGATGTATATTTATAAGAAAATGTCATTAAAGAACAAAAAATTTTGAAGAGGAATTTCATTTATCATTTTCTATGTATTTTTTTCACATTTAGGTGAAAATTCAGAATATCCCACTGCCCAAAATAAAATTGATCAGACTTCAAGCATTATTCCAAGAGATTAAAGATTAATTCTATATAAATAGTTAAAAATGGGATAATTTTCTCTCTCTCATTTGGACTATATAATTCCCTTCTTCTAAAATTACTGTAAATGTGTCAATAATCAAGCAAAGTATTTTCCAATTAAATGAATAATTAGTTTATAAAACTCCAGTTTGAGTTTCTTCTATTCTAAGTGCTATTATCATTAATTTTGCTAGGATGTTAGTTGGATGGATGGATGTTTTTAATAATAATATCATAATGTTTTAACTAACTTCAGCAATTTAAATTGATAAAATCACTTCTTTGGGATGATATTTCTAAATTCATTTTTTCTATAATCTTCGATGATACACAAGTAACAAGATATAATAGTACATTAATTAAAATAATTCAAAACTTAAATACAGACAACTAAGTGCATGAATTACTTCAAAATAAATAAATTAATTAACAGTATTCAAAATAGAAATTTACAAAAAATACATTTATAAAATGTAAACAAACTAAAAAAAAAAAACGGGAAAGAAAAATGATTTCAAAAAGGTCAAGAAAAAAATATTGTTAATCACATTTACATCATGAACATTTAGTAAAAAAGTAAAATATTTACCAAAAAGGTGGCACGTTCAAACAGAAGAACTTCATCCGCTTCAATAATGTCCGCAAATTGTTTTAAATTAGTTTGTAATTGCTGGACATTTGGAATGAGTTTGTACACAATTGAAGACCATGCCTGTCAAAATTGAAGAAAAATTAATAAATATTTTAAAGGGTGTGGGGGAGGGGGGAAGAGTATTGAAAAGTAAATAAATAAATTTTCCTACTTCATACAGAGTTTCATCCCAAATAGATGTTCGAAAACATATACATTCTAAAGGCCTTGATAAGCGTTCCAGATCCCTTTCTCTTTCTCTAAAAATCTAAAAGCAAATGTAATAAATACTATATATAAATAACTGGAGCAGTATACAAATTTGGAATAGTAAATACATACATAAAATTAAAACTAATCATTAAAAAATTCCAGAAGTGACATTTTAAAGGAGGAGAAAAAAAATAATTAAGTTACAATATTTTAAAAGGAAACATTTTTTAAGCAATTGTGTTATCAAAAAATGAGACTGGATATATACATATATATATAAAATATTAGACTTAAAAGTAAATCAATTTTACTTACTCAAACAATTCTGAAAAGAAATAACTTTCCTCAATATAAAAATCAAAAACAGAATTTTTAAATAGTATAATAATTTAAAGTGATCTTATACCAATATAATCAGTACAAAGCATTATACCATTCGTAAATAATTGAAATTATTGTCTTTTACTTTATGAAAAAAGAATGAACCAGAAGAAGCTTTAAACATTTTTAATGTTATCTAAAAATAGTAAGCAATATTCAATGTACTTTAAAATGCAATTTTCTTCATAAGGTTATTGATGAACTTCATAAATTTTAATGGGTTAACCTGAGAAAGCCTGGTTCAAATTTTCGACCAGGTTTATTGGCCCAGCTTTAATGAGTAATATATATATTTAATGTTCTGATCTGTTTTACCAAGTCAATTAAAAGAATTGAAACCAGATGGATAGGATAAGATCTGCCCAAAAATTTATCAGTTATATTTTACAATGTAAATGAATTAACACCCTTTTACAAGAGAAAAAACAAAATTTTTTCCCTACCACACAAATATATTCCTTAGAAAAAATATGAAAAACTATGCCAAAAAAAGATACGATGTATACAGTAAAAACAATGAAGCATTCCACATCCTCAAAAATCCGAATACAATGAAATAAAATTTCCTTAACATTTGAAAAACCATGCAATAAAAGAGATGGAAATTAAACTAAATGAGTTCTTAGATAAGTGTATTTACATTATACATTTCACATAACCCATTTAAATATTCAACAGCAGTATTAAATTCACACATTTTAATTAGCTACTAAAAATTAGAAACACATATTGTCACAAGAAAAAAATAAAAACTCAATTAAAAATACTAGAAATAATATAAATGAAAATTATTCATCAGTAATTGTTAATAAGTGCATTGGTATTTGCCAAGATAAATTAAAATTGTTGCCTTTTACAGAAAAAAAATCTACCATACTTCTAGTTTTAACATCCAATGAAGATTTCTTTCTGTTATGATGCTTTGAGTAGAACTGCTTTCTAAAATGTTTTATAGTATCTAACTTTTCATTTAAAAATCTGTTATTTCCCCTCTTACTCTTGGTTTTATGCCTTTTGTAAAAATGTTTATGCCCAGCTAAATAAATCTGCAGATCTCATTGTAATGTTGGAGTAATCTATATTTGGATCAATGTTAAAAAAATTATTTTCCAGATTTCCACTAAGTTAAAAGGTCCCAAGAAATACATTAACAGTTAACTGAAGAACTTCAGACATCCTTTCTATTATGGTATTTGTTATTAGTCCAATGAAATCAATCTTCATCTAGGTATTTGTAATCATTAATGCTTCAAGATCTATTAATTTTATACCCTAAAAACAAACATTGTCCCTTATTTCTGTTAAGAGAACATCAGAAAGAAAAGATAAAGGTAGTTTTTTCTGGAACAATGTTATTTCAAAATTGTAAAAATTTAAGTGTATGTGTGCTTTTATGTTTACATGATTTTTACAAAAATATTAATCTTTATGCATTAATGATATTGTATTGTTTCATAACCTTTAAAACAGATTAATTTAGAAACAATCCCTGTACAATCTGCAATTAATTTAGGTTTATTATTAGTATTTTGATAAAAATAAATTTTCTCAAAGTATAAAAATTTACATCCTTTAATACAAGAGGCTTTCGGAAATACTGAATTATTTTCAAAGATATTATTACCTTATTACCAAGATACTTTGCCTATACATATGTATATCTGATATTCATATATCTTTGAGTGAGATTTAAAGTTTTTATTAAAAAATAACCAATGACAAAGTTTTTTTTTTTTAACTAGAATTACACAATTTATTTTTTAATTGGAGATATGTAATATTTAGATGAATCAAAATAAATTTAAGAATCAAAGAAAATCAATGTACCAGATCTCTTTGGTCTTCTTGGACTAAATCCATTTTGTGAATTAGGCAAAAGATTTTGGCTTCAGGTGAACTTTGTAAAATAGCTTCAAGGCAAGATTGATAGTAATGCATATCTTTTTCTAATTCACGAGATTCAACATCAAATACATAAATAAGTACCTAAAAAATAAATATTTTAAGTAATTTTATTAGATCATATTTGTTAAGAAACAAAAATTAAAGTAGTAATAATATATGAAGCCAACTCTAGTCAAATTATTAATTAAAATCATACCTATAATGAGTGTTTGTGTATATATGTAACTTAATTTAAAATTTGATCTTGTATATTTCCCCCCTAAATCATTATTAAACTTAGGAATCTATTTTAAAGAGGAAATCTCATAGGAGATATTTTGCAACTAAATATACCTAGAACATCCGATGGTGTTCTTTAGATACCAAGGCAATTTATCATTATAAGTAACAGTCGTTCAACAAACGATAGCTCGCTAAGTAGATACCAATAGAAAAACAGACTTCCCAAAGTACTATCAAACATTTATTTGACCTTAAATGCAGTGTTATCGGGTTCACAGTGGAAATTAATCGATTATACTAAAATTGTTGTGTCTAAGAGTTTAGTTACATAGCAGTTGCTTACCGCATCATAAAAAAAAATTAATTCGATTTTGGAACCTTGTACAGAGCAGACACTCTGAAACTATGGCTTGTAAAAAAGATCTAAGCCTGATGAAATTGCTAATTTGTTGCGAGAGCATTCTGAGAATGAATCAGTTGGTGAGCTATCTTGTTCTAATTTTGTTTCCAATTAAGACACAAGATTAAGTGAAAGTGACTGCGAAGAATCTGAAGAAGGTACAGATGAAATTGATAATATTCCAGGAAAATCTGATTATATGTCACTAGGGATGGCACAGAATGGATACAGCATACAAGTAATGTTCCTGGTAAATTTGTGACAAAACAGTGCTCCAACAAGTTTCGTGAAACATTACGTCAATGTCAGTTTTTTTATGATATAGAGAGTCATAATATACAATAATTACATGAAATTATATTAAAAAGTCTTAAAACTAAACCCAACTGAACAGTAGTCAAGCAATTATTTAGTTATTACAATTATGTTATATATTTTATATCGCAGTGTCGAAATGACATCAGTAGACATTTAAGGGTAATTGAAATTCCAGACGTTCAAGTGTTAACAGTTTACATGTGCCATACTGAAAAATTTAAACTTTTCCTTAAAACTTCTTATCTAATTTCTAAAAATAACTACTTTAAAATTACTTTGTTTAAACACATGATTATATTTTCTCCATTATATATTTTTCTAACCTGGAAGTATAAAAAGATTATTCTATCTCTTTTGTCTCGTCCAACTTTTAAAGCAAAATGTTGCACAAAAATTGCTCTCTCCTAATGTTCAAATTAATGGTTTTTCTACTTGTCTATTGTTCTTGCCATGACTACAACATACAACAATGCTCTTAACAAAATGAATAAACTACATCCTATGTGTATTTAAATTCCAAATATCTTTTGTCTTGCTAAATAAATTGTAGAACCTCTTTTAATGAATAATATAAAATTATAATAATAAAACAGACATAAAATTATAATTTTATATGGGTATTTAAATATTAATTTATTCTATTTAAAAAGAAAATAATCTAGCATTAAACTGTTCTGTTACAATATTACAAATAAAAAATCTATGAAATAAATTAAAAAAACCTTTCTAGTTAATGCACTATTTAAATGAGTTACACTAGGTAATACAATTATTTAAAATGAGTAGAAGTATTAGGAACTTATATATTAACCAATCAACCAACAAACTGGCAAAGATTTGAAGAATTAACACTACCGTAATTCGCACGTATAGTCGCAGACACGATTTTATATAAAAAAAATTTCAAAAATCGTCAGATAGTCCGCGGACTATACTCCGAAATTACGTTATTTTAATACGGCAATGTTAATGTATTTTAGAAACAAAGAACTAAGTATAAATAGAAAAAAGTATTCTTACTATATACCTTCAGAAATAAAACGCTAAATACAAATAAAAAACAGTGCTTACTAATTAATCATATATTAATTAATCACACATTCTACTACATTAACGAAAACCTTCTAAGTCCGATTCATCGTATCAGAATTAAACAGTTCAATATATTTTCGGGAAGAGTGCCCGAAAGTTCATTTTCAGCATCACTATCTTCACTGTCAGTGATTTCCTCGCTTTCACTAACAATCCCGGCTTTTATAAATCCCGATCATCGGCAGTTCACGACAGCATGTTTTTTAAATTTCAATGATTTTAACCGTGAACAACCAGCGTATTATCCGCAGCTTCAAAAATTCGCATTTTAAACACAGATAGTCCGCGGACTATACGCGCGAAATTACGGTAGAATTATTTAAACAAATAACTAAACTAAAATCACATTCCATTACTTAAAATATATTATTTTTAAAACAAAAAAGTTAAATTTTAAATAAATGAAATATTTAACAACAGCTACATTATTCATGTGGTAGCTTCCCTGTTTTGTGAAGAGACATTATGTGGCTTTCAATAAACTCCTTTTTTTAAATAGAAAAAGATCTCATAAATTTGGATATACTTTATGTTCTTGTTATTTGAAGATAGTTATAAATTTTTATCATTTTTTACAAAAAAATACCAAGAAAACAAAGAATAGGTTATTGTATTCAAGCATGCATGCTAAAGTATTTTCATTATTGGCTGTAGACCATTGCATTTGGCGACAGTTTTTAAATTGGCAGAAATAGCTAATTGGCTATTAATGGACATATGTACCAAATAATGGAAACAGCACTAAAACACACATTTTTCACAGTGAACTTTTGTTTACTATATTAGGGCTGTAAATTAAGTTAAGGTAACATAGGTATAAGATATTTTACAAGTAATCTTACAAGTATTATTGTATTACATTCTTTTTATGTAAACACCAGCAAAGCTTATAACTTTTCCCCAAATGTTGAGAAGCCATTGGAGACCATTGAGAAGGTTTTGATTGTTGATATTAGCGAAGGAATGCCCTAATGTGCAGCGTATAGATGAAATATCATGAAATAAGCAGCCTCTAAAAGGTTCCTTCAACTTTGGAAACAGATCAAAGTCACAAGGAGTCAGGTGAGTAGGGTGTTCTCTTTACACTACCACCATCACAATAGGAGAGTGACATTGTTTGTAAGATGACAATGAGCTTTGTCATACAACACGACAGGGATATTGTTTTACAATAAACATGGATCAGTCTATCGATGGTCTATGGAACATAGATATCTCTGGATATCAATTTGATGTTGAGGAATGGAGGTCCAACCTGTGCACGTTGCAAATACATGGTCTATTTCTGATTCAAATGTAATGTCTTAACCCATTGTGCACTGGTCCTATACAGTAATGCATTTTTTTACCACAGGCTTCCAGTAATCCTTGATAACATTCAGTTGCATTTTTACAACCTTGATTTTAAGCCACGGCCACAGATTAAATTTTGAAAACATATTTTAGAGTGATGGAAATGAAATTCTTTACTTTAACGCCACACAACAACTACCCATTCTAACTAGATCAACTGTTTTTAGTACTCTACACATCGACAACAGTGCCATCTCATCACTTTCATATTTTATTTGAGGAGATGCTTGCTCTCCTGCAAGTTTCTAAGTTAAGTTGCCAATATTTAATTTATAGCCCTTGTTTGATAACAAATAGATAAATGTTTGCAGATATTAAAGTTAATGCATGCATTTAAAATTAAATTAGCAATCTTCCAAATATTTTAATTTTGCATGCAGAGATTTTTTTCAAAAATAATTATAATAAAAAATTTTTTACGAAACAAAATTTGAAGATAAATTTTGTTCTTACATTTTGAAAAATGCAACAAAAAATGACAATAAATGTGTGATTTTAAAAAAAGAAAAATATTCAGAAATAAACAAATATAGATCTGTGCAGCCATCCACATATGAAGTAATTTTAAAATAAATATAAATGCTATTATGTATAAATTTAAACATATAATTTAAATTTCAAGAGAAAAAACAACAACTGGAGTTAGCAATTATATATCAAAACAAAAAGCTTGAATTAAAAAATGGACAAATAAACTTACAAAAAAATTAAAATATTAAAAAGAAACCGATTATATATAAATAAAAACTTACATAAAAACTTGACTTAGTTGTATTTTTAATATTTTTTTATAAAAAAAACAGTTACCTCTACATTTCTAAATATATTGTCTCTCTGGCTTGCAAAAAAACTCTCCATGAAAGCTTCTTGACCACCACAGTCCCATAGATTTAATACAAGGTTACCCAAAAATCTTACATGTGAATGTTCAACGTCAACTATAAAAATTACATACATTTTCATAAAACTAACATTAAAAACAAATGAATAAATAATAATCTATTGACAAAGAATGGTACTTATTTTAGATATTTAGATCAAGATAAAATTGCTAAAAAAATGAGTTTTCGATGAATAGTGAGTAAATAACAAGCTATCCCCTCATCTTTACCATAAATATAAAACAAAAGTCTTAATATACAATTATTTGTGCAATGAAAGTTTTAAATTTCAAATTAGATGCTGAGTATCAAATGTGTATGGATTCTTGTATATAAATACCTTGTTTCATTTAGATTTTACTTGCATGAAAAGATATCTGGGATAACATAGAAATCAACATTCACTTTAGACAAGCTTTATAGGGATGTCTTTAGACTCCTGTGTGACGTCCTTTTCATTACATTTTTAGTCTTTAAAAAAAGTTGGAGCCATTGAAAAAATATTTTATAGAGTAGTAAAACAATTTGTTATATGAATTCTTTAAAAATTCCAGAAATCATAAATTGAATACGTTAATGTCTATGTAATCCCACATTTTAAAAAATTCTAAAATATACACCACATAAACAATTCATTTAACAGATTTTTTTAGAAAGAATTATATATATAGTAAAGGTGAAATAGTTAAAAGCCAGACTTACAGTTAAATATTAATTAACTTACTTGTAGCTCCTAGTCGACGAGTATCTCTAGCAATGTAATTAGCAAAAATTATAGAACGCATGCTGGTTTTCCCAGATCCACTTTTCCCCATGAGAAGAACCTGGAAAATAACAAATTTAAAAATAATTAAAAAAAATGTTGGTAAATTACAAAAAACATACTTAAAATATCATTCAATGTATGAAATAGCATTCTATTTTTGGATATCTTTGAAATTATTTTGTAAAAAATATGCATAATAAAGAAAAAAAATTTAGTTGAAGAAACATTGTTAACAACACTGCTTTAATTTTAAAGAAACATCATTGCTTCAATTTTTTAAAATCAAATTTTAGACATTACAAAAAAATTAAGTAAAATTATTTAAATGTAACACATAGTTTGAATATTAAATTACAGGTGATTTAAAATGAAAACATTTGTTAGTTTTAATGTTCTCAAATTTAATAATTTTCATCATAAAATCCATTAAGTTTCAAACAGTTCTATGTATCACTTCTTATTCTTCGGTCAAATTAATTAAGTTTAATATCAGTATTTTGTAATCAAGTACTGTGGTAGTGGTATACACAAGGGAGGGGTTCAAAACTACCATAGGCCAGGGTCGGCAAACTGCGGCTCTTTGTATAGAGCACAGGTTCCCAAGCTTTTTTTGTATAATAGACACCTTGCGATGTTCTTCTGCTTTGGATAGATCCCTCCTTACCTAATACTGAATTTTTGCAAATTTATTAACTTAAATGTCTTTTTGACAGCTAGTATAGAGCTAGTTACCTTAAAAGATTTAAATTTCTAACTGTAGTGAAAGATAGTACTTAAAACTTAATAAAAATATATGTTAATTAAATAAATTAAAATTTAATTAATACATGAAATAACTAAGAAACAAACAAATGCTTTTAATGGGAGGGATGAATCTGGTGCTTCAGTATCTAATTTTCAACATTTAGCATCAATCTTGTCAGGTTTATAACCTTAAATCTCCTCGATCAGTAATACAAGATTTTTTTTTTTGGCGGTTGACAACCACGCTTAAATTCCTTCTCACTCTGAAAAGCAATTAAAAACTTTCTCACAATATTCCATAATTCGGGGGTAAATAAAAGGTATGTCTTTTTTAAGTCAAAATTGCTGACATTCATTCCTAAACTTTACTATAAGATCTTCCTTAGTGCCCATTCTAATCAGTTCCTTTTGTAATATGACATTTATTGTTGTTTTTTCAATGAAATCAGATGAATTCATTGCCTACTGTAGTATTACCATAGTCAAAGCATTCTCAAGCAAAATTTCAAAATTTGAATAGAGAGCATTTAAAGTTGAAAGTAGATTAAAATGTCATTTTCCTTGCAGATTGATTGTGACAAAGAAACTACAAAAATTCTTGACTTCCCGTATTATTATTCTTTAGCTTAATTTTGACAAGAAATACTGAAAGGATGGTCCTTGTTTTAATAAAATTTATATACTGCCACCTGGTAACAGAAAATTAACCTCATTAAATTTAGTAAGTAAATTTATTAAACCGGTAAAATCTGGTTTCTAATTGATTAAGTTTCCTTTTAAAATTAATGTCACAATCTATAATTTAATGAGAGCCACTATTGTAGACCCTCATTTATGCCTCTCCCACAAGTTATTGTTTCACTGACGGGAACCCCTTACAAGTTGTCGTAGACCCCTGGGGATGGATATAGACTACTTTGGGAATCACTGGTATAGTAGGTAGCAGCTCTTCAGACTCCTAGCTATATGAATTATTTAAAAAAATTATATTAACTAAAAATGATTTTCTCTCTTTCTCCTTTATAGTTATCAATTGAAAAGATTAACCATATTTGCTTCTAAAATGAAACATTTGACTGGCTTATGCATTAGATTGTTCTTCATTGACAAAAGTATATTGAGAATCAGAGTGAAAATATTGAAATTAGTTCTAAAGCAGTAAAAGTCAAATTTATCGATAGAAATGTAGCTATGGGAAGACACTTCTTAAAATGATTTCCAGCAACATTTGTTTCTTTTGCATACATAAGTTTAAAAGCACTTTTAAATATGAGTAGAAATACACATACCCCCAACAGAAGTGGAAAAAAAAAAAACACATTCTGTACTCTGTGACATGTTTAAGGGTTAATAAAAAGAGTTAACATGACTTATATGCAGAAACAATTAAAAGTTAATCACAATAATTATGAAATTTGATGTTCATTCTAATAAAGTTTTCACGGTATTATTTGTAGGAACATTTTTTCCATGATGCTTGGAATTTTCATTCCAACATTATGGTATTTTAACATTGGTTGTTCTTGCACTCAGTCATTGAAATAAAAATATCTTAGAAAGTTTTTAATTTTGGAAGGAACGAAAAAGGTTACTTTGTGTAAAGCTTCATTTATATATTATTATAAACAAAAATGTTAATTGGAGTGCATGTCTTGATCATGACTGCTACTGGAGGTTCCCTTTACCCTCCTGATCACACTATGTGGCCCTTTGATAACTTAGTTATCTTGTTTTCTTTACAACTTGACTCTTCTCAAACATTTACTAACCACTGACAAAGACCAACATTTTTTTAATTTTTACCATAAATTACTAATCAACTCTTTCATTTTCATGATTTTTAGAATGTAATCTACCCTGCCCCATAAGAGAGGTTTATGTATGCTACTGATCAAGCACACAACTAGAATTTTACATTACATTATTTACATCAGAATTAATAAATCATAATCAAACAATTTATGATGGTAAATGAATTTCAGTGATGTTTCAAATTAAAATGCAGAGGACATATGAAAGACAAATTAATGCTCTATCCAGTTAAAGAAAATTTATGGTTTTAAAGAAACATGCTACCTATGGGATTTACAAAAAATGGTCTTAGAAAAAAAATCCCCTATTTAAAAGGAATTTTTTTAAAAAAAAATTTCATTATTATAATTAAAGCATTTTAATATCTATTTGTTACCTTTATTGTAAAATAATCTAAAGGGGATAATATTATACTTGTCTTAGCTATTTTCTCATGTATTACTTAGAAATTTCACTCATTTTTAAGGCTCTCTTCACCAAATATACCAGAATCTGATCAAAACGCAGAGCACATTTTCAGACAGAAAAATATCTCAATTTTTGTGAAAATTTGCTACATTCATTCATACACCTGTTTATAATATAGCGTTTTTAAAATTTCAGAAAATTCCATAGATAATTAACGTTTTCTTTTCTTATGTAAAAGGATAACTCATTTATAGCATTACAGTATCTGAAAACAAATGCAAAACACATTTATACCAAATCAAATGGATCTATCTTGGATAAAAATGACAAGTATGATAAAATATACTGCTTTTCAGAGGATAAAATATAATATTAAGGTATCAGTTCTTTTATATCTGATCTCATATCATATTTTAATATCTCATAATTTTTAACATTAAGCGAAGTTAGCTTTAAAACTTCAGAGGCAACTTTAAAATTAGTATAAGCAGGGAGGGGGAGAAACCACTTTACACACAACAAAAATTGTAACAAATTTCTAGAATGCATTCATTTGAGATTATACACAACTTGCACGATCTTTTAATACACACAGACAAAAAAGTTCAATTTATACAGATTCATTAAGCTGAAACAGTATGCAGATAGACTAACTTCACTGGATTTTCACTTTCAAATTTTATTTCCAGAAAATCTACATTATTCTGTAGATTCAACACTTACATACTGATCTCATTCATTATTTTTCAAATTGGAAATAAAACGACCCAACTTCAAAAAATGCTACTTAATTCCTTTTAATAGTTTTTATTCAATAAAATAATTTTTTATGCAACTAACTCAAACAAAATCTGAAATTATAGAAACCAGATTTGGTAAGAAAAAATGTTGACATCAATTTTATCAAGAAATGAAAGTGAAAATATGTTATTGCTTAAGACAATCAGCATGATTACTGGTTATACTGCACAATATTTACACAAAACAAAGATAAGGCTTTATCATGAAAAAATTCTGGAGTAATCATATCTTAAAAATAAAATTCTCCAACAATTACATTAGGACACAAAACTTGTTTTGTGGTCAGTCTTAGAATCTTTATTTGAAGTTTATATAAAACAAAATATATGTCAACAGTATAACATAATAGAAATATTAACATTTGCAGCAACATGATTTTAAAGGAATTGGCTTAACTTTCTTTTCTCCAACAAATGTTAAATAATTGTGCATTTGCAACATAAATCTTGCACCTACGTTTTTGCACAAATGCTCTCAATTTTCATATGAAATTTTTCTTAATAAAATCCTTTTTTTAAAAAAAATCTTATTTTTCATCTCATTTTGGACAAATTAAAATTTAGTTAAATTCTTCTAGAAATTTTCTGAACCAGGGGGTTCAAATTAATATTAAATATTTAAAATAATAAAAATTAAAATATATAAATCAAATATTTGATAAAAAGTTTTTGGAATTGCATACTATAATGTCAACAAATTTCATCAAATATAAAAAATAAGGAAAAAAAAAAATCAAATCAAAAGACATTACCAAATGCTGTTATCATGTGAAAACAAGATTATTGTGCATATGAGGAAACAGTTTTCCATCATTGGCAATATATCATGGAATTTGGTGACGTCATTTCATTTGATGAATTGATGGTATAATAAAGTATCAAATTTTTTGATTGAATACTTTTCAAACTTTTTTTCACCAAGCGATGAATAGTTTTTTTTTTTTATAATTCTAAAAACCAAAATATTCCATTATAAAAAATTAAATATACAGCAATAAATAAAATTGTAATAAACTACAAATTTTACATATTTGAATCTCATGCTAAGAAACTTCTAAATCCAAAATTTAAAGCAAATATTAGAAGTTATTGCAATATATATTCATATCAAAATCTTATGATAAACTCACGAGTTAAATAAGGTGCAATTATCAATTCAGTTATCCTTTAGTTGGAAGATATAAGATAATCATTGTGAATTTTTTGTGCAAAAGAACTACTACAGATTTTTTTTAAAAAAATTTCAGAACCAAGAACCAGACATGAATGAAAATTGGAAATTAAGCTATTGAGTTCATTCTCTATCCCCCCCCCCCTATTTTAAAACTACAATTTAAAATTTGTTTTCATTTGAATCATTGACAGCGAGATAAATTTAGTGAGACTGTGGTAAAAATTGTAAAGTTATATAAAGCAACTTTTTGATAACTTACAGATTTACTTACAACTTAAGGTTACTAAATAATTAAAAAAAATTTGAGTTGAAAATAATTGCACACATATGGTGGAAAATTTTTAACAAGAAACTGACAGGACTGAAATATATTTTTGTATAAAAAGATAGTACAATAAAAAAAAAAGAAAAAATTCAACAAAATTAAGTTTATTAAAATAAAATGTACTCTAATAGATATGTATCTGGCTCAAACTTACTTTGTTCATTGTTCTTTTTTAAAATTATCGTTGATAATGTACAGTTAGCAATACCAAAATCTTTACAGATTCGGTTTTTGATCATTAGCCTTAAGAAGCTCCATCTTCATTTTAAATGAAATAGTAGTTTGCTTATTTGCCCAGCCAGTATGGTGGATATAACCCTCGACTTGTAATCAAGTGGGCTTGGGTTTGAATCTCGAATAAGGCATGGATGTATTTTCTTCAGGTAAAGAAGTCTGACTTTCACCTGAAATGGATTCCCATCTCAAATGGAAAGTAGCGTACCCTTCTGTTATATACTGGGATCGTTTATAAAAAATGTCTATATTCTTCTGTTTGTATTGTATGTTTCTGTTTCTTCCACTCGTCTTTTATATGTATCCCAGGATAAAAACACCACAACAGTAGTAGTAGCTTCCCCCCTCACGTTTGCCAATGTGTTTTTTAAAAAAATTCTTCTAAAATAGGAGAAAAGAAAAACATGGACCAAACTCCCCGATTTTTACTCCCACTGCAATGTCACTGAGTTCCATAGCCAATTGATGAGATACGAGATGTTTTTTGTGGCATTTGTAGAGGCAGAGAATGAAAGTAGCTTAGATAAACAAAATTGGCTCATGTTGCAGGCTATTCCAAGGGGATTTCAAAGCCAAGTTAGACTCCTTTCAACGATGCATATGAAATCGCTCTCTTTCACACCCTTCCTAAACCTCGCCTGCGAGGTTGGTGTTATCTATATTTTGTGTTCAATCTCAGAAGGGAAATCTTTTTGTGTTGAGCAATTTTTGTTTCATGTTAGAAGAAAAAAATAAATAAATACATAGTAGTTTGTCAGTACTGTTGTATTATTTCGTCTTAAGCATTTTTGCGTCACACATATTTCACTGTATATACATTGATATCAGTACATTCAGATCAATAAAATGTTATAACACAGTTTTTAAAATTAAAATTGATTTCTAATATCCCACTCAAAGTTATTACTTTATGTATTTTATTAGCATGAATTAATTATCACATTTATTTACATTTCTAACTAACAAATATAAATTTATACATTAAGGATGCACTCAATAGAAAACTAAACACTAATTTTTTTAAACAATTTTTATACTAAATAAGTAGTGTTAGCTTTCTGGTTTCATATAGAGCACTTATTCAATAAAGTTTGGGAATTCCTATGATTATTGCATTAAGTTAAAACAGATATAGCAGAAAATTGCATCTTACTAATTATAAATATTTTATCGTTGGATCTAACTTAATCCTTGATAAATTCACAAACTGATATTTAAATATAAAATTCTCATTCAATTTACAAATTGATACCTACATAATTGTTTAAAACAAATTTATCTTAAATTCGGTAAAGATAAAATATAGTGTACACACCCAATTTGGTAATTTTCTTGCTTCAATAAAGAGTTTATTCTAGCTAACTTTTCCAATAATTAAGAACTCTATTTGAAAGATTGCCAAAATTGCTAACAATTCTTAATTTCTTTTTAACCTAACTTAGAATCACAAATAAACTGAAAATTCTTCAATATTCAAGAGTTAAAACTTTATAGAAATGCACATATAAACTGATGACACATTTCTTGATAAGCTTCTTTATAAAATTTTCAAAAGTAAAAAAAAGAAAAATTCAATTCCTCATATCTTAAAATATTTTTCAAATATCCTTTAAAAAAATTATGCATCATATATTATGTACATTCACATAATCTTTTATAAGTTACTCTAAACATTTTACTTAATAATTTAACAACTGCCATTTTTTTAATTTGTCTTAATGCTTCATAATAGATTTCATACTGATCATTTTTTTTCAGTATTACAACTTCAAAAAAGTTCACATTCACAAGATATATTTACAACAGCTCCATGGAAAAACAAATTCCATGTAGAAACATGTACCAATATATTTATTCCCCTTCAAAATATTAAATTCCCTGCAAATGACAATATATTTAGTTGAAGTGAATATTAAATTTGCCACTTTTGTCATTCATTAATGACTAATACAATTTTATTTTTTGTTAAGAAAAACCATAAAATTTTCGAGATATTTTCTTCCCACAGATGTTCTCAGTTCCAGGTTAATTTTAGACGAGAAAGTCAGAATTAATTTTTCCTTTCTAGTTACATCACAGATTTAGTGGGTTAACTATTCATGAGTGGTAAACTCTATAAATGAAATTTACTATTTGTTCTAAATGATGCCCAGAGGCTGAGTGGTAGTGCACTGCACTTCTACGCATAGGTACAAGGTTCAAATTCAGGGCTGGGAAAGGTCAACTCAGCCGTTCATGCCTGCAATGGGTTGATAAATGAATACCAATCTAGGTTGGGAATTAAACACTGGGGGTTTCGTGTCAGACAGACCAGAACACTTTTGCGCCAAAGTCGTGAAAACTGAGTTTGGCACAGTAGGTTTTGGCCCTCATGGGCTGGAGCACTACTAAGTTTAGTTTAGTCTTGATTTCTAAAGTAAAAAAATAGAGGTGCATTGTAATGGCTTCATAGTAAATAAGTTTGAATGTTCAGTGAATAGGGGGGGGGGACATTTGGTAGTGAGATAAATGGAAACAAGTAATACCCACATAAGAATTCATATGAATAATGCAGCAAAAGCTATTGAAGATTATACAACAAAAACATAATAAGTGCATTGCGAAATTTCATTGTAATTCATAACAATAACTTAATAAAATTTCGAATTAATCTCAACACATGAATGTATACTACAAAAACAAAGATAGTTTTTCTTGAATAAGAAAATGACATTAAAACAGACAGTTGTTCTTAGCTTAGCACACAAATGATTTTTCATAAAATAGTAGGGATTTTAGAAAAATATAAAATTATCTACTGAACCTTTTTCTTCATTTTGAAGTAATTGGAGTATTGCTTCACTGAAAAGAATTATTAAGGCGTATTCTAATCAAATGCGCTAAGAGAGTACTTAAAAAGATCTATGATACTAAATTACGCTACCGAAAACCATATACAAACTTCGTTTATCCCTGTCATGTGAATAGCTAGATTGTTGCCAACTCAGACATCTATCAGTGATAAACTTCAGAAAATAATCGCAATGTTATCGAAAGTTTGTGTTTCATCACAATTCCTGAGGTTTATTTTAAATCGGATGATAATTTATGCATCAATATATGTTTTAGAAATATTTTCTTAAATATCATTTCTAGGCAGCTTTAAGCTTTATTAAGTCATAGTAAACACGAATACGGAATGGATTTATCGAAAAAGAAACTAGTGTAGTAGAAACTAGTCAAAGATTAATTACACTTCTTAAATAAAATTTTAAATTCAACTTAATCATTATAATATATTATTATAATGTAATGTGAGACTAAATTCACATTAAAGTCACAGGCTTCAAAAAAGCTAAAGTAATAATCTAAGAATAACATGCTAGCCAATAATTGTTAGTCTGCATTTGTTCAAGGTCTTGCTAAAAAAAAAGACGTGCAAGTAAAGTGAAATGAAATGCTCCACGAAAAGTCGACGTGAAGTGAATGGCCGATACGATTCATAACATATCCTTCCTCTTGCGTTTTTTGATTAGAAAAGGTGTTTACATGGGAGAATATTGATGTTTTTCACTGTATTTCATTTTTCTACATGACCTGCAAGGTATTTTGACATACATTTTTCTTTTGTATTCTGAATGAGCTACCAAATAATATTAATATAGCTAAAAGGCTAATTTGTATAAATTTTGTGTACAGTCAATTAAGTGTTTGTTTACATGCATTATTCCGGGTTACTCATCTATTTTTCGTATTTATTTTCTCTATACTCTTCACGTTCTTTTTCGCATTACAGACGAATAGTTTTTTTAACGTTTTTGTGTAAATCCATTAAAATATGTTCAAATATGAAATGTGCGTCGCAGTAATATTTATTTCTGATATACATGTTCATCTGTCTTCCTTCTGTAGTATGTTTCGATCTGAAATTTTCCCAACGTGTGACACGTCTTTTCGGCCAGTGTGTTGACCTTGTGAAGCATACTAACCGTCTTTTTCTTCCAAAAACATTTGTTCGGTATATTTCATGTAATGCTGTTACCACCGAAAACTCGATGAAAGCGTGATTTTCTGATTATATATTTTGTCCTTGTACTATATTTGCCCAATAATTAGATAATATTCTTGGCTTTTTCGAATAAATATAAATATTATTCTGATATATTTTTTTATCTATATATATATCAGAATGTATATATAAATTTCCCTTTAATACGTAATTTTCATTAAAAAGTTTTATAAAATTGCCTTACATTATTATTATTGAAATATTTCTGTATTTAGGTTTATATTATTCAAAAAGTTTATAATTTTTGTATGTGTTGGAATTATTTATGAAGTTTAATTATAAAGTGAGGAATTTTTGATATAAAATGTGTTCAATTCGAAATCAATTTAACTTTCCATAAAACTTAAATTTATTTCAAGCACTTAAAGATTCTTTTAAAAAATATATTGCTTTTGTTGTCATTAAGAAGGTTTAATGTCATGTAATTAAATATATTAATTAGTTTTTATCTTTTTTTTTAAGTTAAAAATTAACAAAATCTTCAAAGAATTAAATTTTTATTTTTGAAAACAAAATGTTTGTAGGTAAATGATGTTTGAATACATGGAAAAATAATTGGAAGGGGATTATTGTGAAAAATTCTTTCTTTTGATTTTTTGTTTCCGTTTTCAAAATTTAATACTTAAATTAAATATTGATCTCATTCTAAATGCTTATTCTCAAAGGTAACATTTTTGCTTACCTTTTATTTCAAAAAATAATATACTTTTATGTTTGTAGAAAATTTTCATTTTTTCCCATGGAAAAATAATGTTGTTAACTAAATTTTAATGTCTTTTTGGAAAATATTCAATTTAATTATAGTCTAGGAAAAATATTTTTTAATGAATTGTGTGATACTTTAGTATTTCATTACTTTCATATGCAATTTTTCAATAGTAGTATTTTAAAAGTCTACTAAATATGTTGTGACATAATTCTAAAAAATATTGATACCTTTGACTTTTTCTAAATATTGAATTCTGTGTAAAATATGTATTTCAATGGTGAAATTCTAAACTTAAGTGTTTATTGACACTGCATTTTGCTTGTATTATTTGACATTGCATACTGCATATCAGTTTAAATTTAGAATGACATATTTATTAAAAATTCTACATTATATCAATTCAAATCTTTCTCTTAACAACAAATTTCAATTTTAATTCCTGAGAAGTTTGTAAGGCCATCTGTGCTATTTTCTCTTTAGATTCCAATTTGTATAATGTGTTAACTTTTTATGTAAGTGATAACAATTTATTGTAAAATAATTTAAATACATTTTATGGTGTGTGAACAGATATTATTTCTTAAATAAAAAAAAGCTGATATTAATTTTCCTAACAAGTTTATTGGTTATGACTGACACTAAATTTCACTTTTAGATGAATCAAAATACTTTTCTTTTAGTAATTTTTGTGTGTTCTTTCTCTATATTTAGACCAATCTTATTATTTTTTTTTATTAAACTACTCTCTTTGTTTAATCAAAAAAAAAAAAAGAGGTAAAAAGATTATTACAGATTTGCTCTTGTAACATATATATATATATACCATCATATTTTAATAAAATAAACTTGAATGATGAATGAATTTCATTGTTTGTTTTTACAATATCCTACACAAGGGTACAGTTTATGGGTTCTCGCATAGAGCAACAGAATTTTAATTTTTAGCTTAGAAATAAAGCTATAGCACTTTTGTTTACATGTTTTTTTAGAATATAATCTCCTCCAATAAATGAAGATGGTATTAATTCCTTTGCAGCTTTATGAAGGATAGTAAATATTTTGCTGTTACAAATACATAGCTATCTTGGAGATATTGATTTTTTTGTTTTTGTTTACATATTCCCAAGTACGTGACTTTCCCTCTACATTTTATCACTGTGTAGAGGGAGCTGATGTACATAAAATTTGTTGAGTACAATGTGGTGAAAAAACCATTGTACTCCAAATTACACCAACGTATTCCCTTTGGTGTAGTTTGGAGTAGGAGAGTGCCAGCTCATGTGCTGTTTTCTGTACCTGACCAAGTTTCAGAATTAGTCAAGTGTAGTTGACAGTTTCCAAAGTTGAAATTCAATGTAACTCTCACTCACTCACTCAACCTCTGCATTTCATATGAAAATGAAAAACTCCTTGATATGTAAAAACCCCTTACCATCAAATGATTGTAAGAAGACATGTTGTTGCTAATTTTGTGAGATCCATGCAATGCATTAAGTTCTCAGAAGAAGCCTGTTGATCTTGACACCTTGCACAGATGGAGAAGATCTTTTTGTTTGCTAAGAATGTTAGGCACTTGATGTGACCACTGGCAAGGCTAGAGAGTGTAGTCTGGGAGGATCTGTCACACTTGAAAGCTAGGGCCAGACTGGTTCTATCATGCCCATAGCAATGATGAGTGGAAGGCACCCTCCACTCCACCAAACTTTAAAATTTTTTCAACAGGTATTATTCCAGATAGGTTAAGGTGAACGCAAAGGGTGTTGTAAGATTACAGCCCTCTTTCACTAGTTTGTGCACCATTCCATTGCCATAAAGTTCGGCATGAGATGGGATTCACTGAAAATGAATATTATGGTTGCAGTGATATATGTTTCAGTTTGTGTAGGATGGAGACACTGGCTTTGTTGCTAACAATAAACCATTTATAAAAATGTGGAAGTGAACTATAGCTATATATATTGGAGATAATCTAAAGATCACCAAAATTCTTTTTAGATAAAATAGCCTCAAGTCCCACATCAATGGCTATTAGTTCACTTCTGAAAACAGCAGAAATCCGAATTGCATTTTTTCAGGGACAATTTTTCCTGGGGTGTATCAGTATAGATACTACTACTCGCTTGGTCAGATATTTTATTGTCATCAGTATAAATCTTTGTTGTATCATTGGGGATATTGTTAATGATCTCCAATGCAGTGTTAAGATGGCTAGAGACAAAGTTCTTCTTAATGATAGAGAAACTGAAGTTGAAGTGGAAATGGGCCTTGGAGAGTTTCTCTGAAGGATTCAAGCTACATCATAGTGAGGAGGGCTCTACATCTTGGATAAGAAAGTCCTGGAACTCAACTTGACTGAAGGAGCTTTTTTTCTTTAGCCTTTGTTTACTCAATTATTCAAGTATGTAGATGTTTTGTTGACTGAAGGTAGAAAGTTTGACCTATCCAGTCTGTCTATGAAATAGAAGTTGTAAGTCTGCCTCAAAAAGATCAATATTTGAAGAGTAACTGTGCTTCAGACCAGTGATAATACAGGCAGTACTCAGTTTGACTTGCTCTAATTTCTTCAGAACAGAGAGGCACAACAATAAATTGGAAATCCATATTCGAGAATTAGCCGAATGAGCATCAGATAATTAGTTCTAAGCGTAATTGTGCATCAGCTCCCCAATTCTTACTAGCTATGTATTTTAGGATGTTGAGGCATTTCCTACTTTTACAAACAAGGTATTCAATATGTTTGTAACTTGTAAATTCAGGGTCTAAATTAAGCCCCAAATATTTAGGATACTACTTGTAAGATGCTGATTATATTTAGTCTGTTTGGGCTTGTAATTATTTTGCTATTTGTTTGTAGTAAAAAAGGTGACTGTTGATCTCGATGGGTTAAAATGAAGTTTTAGCTCTGTTACAAAGTTGGACAAAAATGTCAGCAAGTCATTGAATTCAGGCATAACATTACCAGAGCTTTATAGAACAATGTCATCTGCAAATATTAAGATTCTTATCCCAGAAGAAGGCATCTTTTCTATACCAGCTAAATACATAGAGAAAAGTGTAGGGCTAAAGAACAGAACCTTGAGGTATGCCAAGACTGAGCTCGAATGTGTCTGAAAAAGTTTTAAGTTTTACTTTAATGTATCTTTTTCATATGAATAAGAGATGTGGGTGTATGTATAGTATCATTACGAAGATAATCATGGCAAAAAGTACAGTGTTAACCCAAAATATATTACTTTTTAACCATATATATGTATATTTGTTGTTGTATGGAATTTTCTCGTAGAAAAAGATAAATTAATTATGCATGTGTACTTAAGTAGACTACATCAAAATAAATGCATTTATTGATACATACAAGATTGAATATATCCATCCCACTAATTAAAACTAAAATGCATTTTTGAAAAATATTTAATTCTTGAGAAAATTTTTTAATGAACTATAAATCTTTAAAGAATATGATGTACTTATGTTCATGCACACAAGTATCTTATTTTCTTTGGATATATTTGTAAAATTGCAACAATAAAAGCTACTTATGTATAATGGGAGTTATTTTAGCAAAATTTTGGTGACATTTTTGCAGAAGAAAAAGAAGGGTATTTACACATTAAAAGTATTTTTAACATGTATATATGTTTGCAAAACAGAAGTTGCATTTTGGATTGCTTTATTTTCTTTTGGAATGTTTTAAGTGGACTTTTCCCGTTGTACTGGTGGAACTTTCTAAGGCAGGGATACTCAACCTGCGGCCCACTGAGCCTTTTAAAGTAGCCCGGTCATGGCCTATTGCTCTGAGAAATTCACTTATTTGAGAACAAAGTATTAAAAATTTGGTAGGAAATTCTTTGTCAAGAAATCAAGTATATCAATTTTGCTTTTTGCTGTCAATGTCGTATGGGTCTGAATTAATATTTTTTCTCTATTTGTAATGGTTATGGTTAGTGATAACAGACAACAGTGAAGTTGTAACAATTTTATGGGTGGAACTAGTTTTAAACTGTTCTTCTTATCTTGCAGGCGAAAAATGTTCAAAGAAAATATGTAGTTTCAAGACTGTTGGGTGGTTGACTAATTTGTAAGGAGAAACAAGCATGGATCAGTAATTGTTTGATTTATCACGAAAGTGCTGTGTTTAAAAAATACCTATAAACAGGAATCATCCAATGACATTTTTCCTCAAAAGTGATAAGAGGTGATATATAGGCTATCTTGAATAATCTTTACAACAGCAACAAAGTGTTCTGTCAGTGGTAATATCACAGTGTTAACAAAGACATCCTTTGAAGTTTGTTATATTATTGGTAATCATATGAAATCGCTTGCTGATGCAGAAATTGTGAAGGAGTGTTTCTTAAATGTATATGTGCTTCTAATTTAGTGTTAGTGACAAAAATAAAAAAATATTTAAAAAAATAATAATTAAAAAAAAGCAAAACAGATTTTATAATATTTTGATCAATTTTCCACATTTTAAATTTCCAATATTTTAATATAAAGCATTTCTCTCACCTCCCCCCTTTTATCCTCATGTTGCGGCCCATGTGAAATAGCTGACATATGTATGCAGAAAAAAAAGGGGGCAGAATCCAGCATAAAAAAAGGTTGAGTACTTCTGTTCTAAGCTATATACAGGGTGATTCATAAAGAAGTATGCACTTTTCTGGTGCTGTAAATGTAAAACAGTGACTGTCAAAGACACTCACCACCTCAGTGAACCCTAAGGTAAATGTACCCTTAAATTTTGTATTTTGCCCCTAATGTGGAAGTGGTGTAGGCAATAGCCACAGTGCAACACATGCAAGGTTCCCCAAAGATAAATGTGGTATTTTCAGTGTCCAGAAATAAAGTGTCAGTGTTCAGCCCCTTCTTTTTGCACGAGCATACTGTAATGGAAGCCACTTTTTTGGATGTTAACACTTTGGTTGATGCCATAGTTGACAACTTCATTTTCCAATTAGATGGTTTACCACCACATTGACCAGCCTATGTGCAAGATAATCTCAATGAACATCTCCCTCACCTAGGGATTAGATGAGCCACTAACTACAACATATCTTTCACCAAATGGACACTCAGAAGCCCAGACTTAACACCTTGTGATTTTTTCTAGTGGGTGTACATAAAAGACAAGGTATTCATCCCTCCCCTTTCTTTTGATTTAGTGTAACTGGAATAGCTTGTCAAGACGCTATTGTTAAACTTGATTCAGATACCTTAATAAGAATTTGGGCGGAAATGAATTGCCAGCTCAATGTGTCTCGTGTGACTAAGAGTTCACACATAGAACATCTGTGACTGTCTCAAACAAAACTTCAAATAATCCCTTACAATTCTGTTGCAGGTAAAATATAATATCTTGCATTGTTTTTGATTTATAGTGGATTGTAACTGTATACTTTATGAATCTCCTTGTATTTAAGAATAGCCTAAAAAAACTGCATCTTTTAGTTTCTTTCTTTGGCACTGTATAAATTGTTATGTATTATCCCATTTTGTTTATCCTCTAATGTTTTAAATGCCAATCTCTGAACTAATGAAGTTATAGGTATATTTAGAGTTCCATGCTTGAAACCAGCTTTTTCTCTTTCAAACAGGGTGGTAGTTAGAAATAATTATATTCTTCTGTTTTGGGAAATGTAACTAAGAAAACTTTGTCTCTCTTTGCAGAAAATCTAATCCTGTGGTAAAATGTAACCAGTTGTTTTTTTATTTCGTTATTTTACTTTAAAATAAAAAGCTTTCATCAATCACTATTTTTTTTCTTTTAACTTTTCACAATGAAATTGAATACTTTTATTTTCTTTCACATGCATTAAACAAATATTAGTTATGACAGAGAGTAAGCAATTATTTTTTAAATTAATTTTTGTTTTGATTTCTAAACTATTGATGACAGTTAGCATTGTATTTCCTAAACATCTGTTTTCTGTAACTTCATGATATACACATTGGAGAATTTGTGTTTCAGTGATCAGTGGCAAGATAATATATTCTTGAAATTATGTAATTGATTTTTCTCCTGTTATTGGTAAATCTTACTAGTATGTTTTTTGAAATTCAAATTAAGACAAGTAAAAGATGGAAGGAAGGGGGGGGGGGATTAAAACTGAAATGAAAATTTTTTTCATGTAATAAAATTAGAAATCACTTGTATTTTTTGCTACAAAGCATTGTTTTGGGATGTTAGAATCTGGCACTCTGTAATTTTAGTGAACCCCATTTGTCATGTTTTGATAGTATACAAGTATCTAAAAAATTTTCATTTTAGAAAGGAAAAAAAGTTTTACTGAGATATTTTTTCTCTTTTATGATATAAAAGATAAAATCTGCATTTTTAGTTTTTTATATTATATACATATAGATGAAATGTAAGAGGACTTTATTTTTGCTTTACTTGTTATTATGTTGCTCCCATGAAAATATCACTGAATTTGTTTCGATCTATAAAATGTTTTAATATTCTAGGATTAGATGTTTCCACAAATGCTTAGTTCTAAAACCATTTTTTATATTCTCATCCAAGTAGAGCATATGAGATTGGACATGTTTTATTTTTTTTAATTGAAGTTTGTTAATTATTTATAACAATTTCAAACTATATTTAGAAAATCAGCATAACTTTATTTATGGGTTTATTCTTCACATTAATTATTGTAGTATAACGTTTCAGTAGAACTATATATATTTCAAGTTTGTCCCTGAAATATCTTTAAAATACACTTTAAAAAATTATTTGATATTTTTATGATTAGGATACTTTTAAAAAATTGCTTTATAATTTGTGAAAAATTTGTATATTCTTTCTAAACGATAAAAATTAGTTTTGGGGTTACAATTTTATTGGATGTTAATTAAATTAGACTTGCTTGTACTCTTAAGAAAATAGTTCAAATGTGAGAATTTTTTTTTATTATATAAAACCTTACTTCTTGTTTTGGTTGACATTATACTGAATTAAAAAATAAAATTTGGAAAAAGAAACAGAATTGATAACATTTTAAGTATTGAAAGTTAGAATAATCTTGGTAAATCAAATCTTTAAGATATACAGAAATGAGATTTTATCCTGTGTATTTGTTCCAGAACATTTTATTATAAAAATGGGATTGGCCTAATGTTTTACTTAATCCTGCTCCAATTTGCTTGATGCGGCCATTTCTAGAATTGCATGTCACATAAAGTATCAATCCCAAGGGTGACTCCAAGTTTATGGAATCTGAGGCCAAAAATGCATAAGCGTAATGAACAAAAATATAATAAATTACATAAAAATAAGATATCTGACAACACACTTTAAGGGTTTTGCTTCTATAAAATAGCAGCCCCTTCATGTTTTAAAATGTTACAATCAAATATAAAAAATATTAATTGAATGATCTGTACATAATTTGCTTTATTTCATATTCTTATAAATTATACTGAATTTGTTTTAGAAATATAAACAAGAAATACATATATGAAAATAATGTAAATTGGCTTTGAAAGGAATTTTGATATTTTTTATTCATTAGATTTTTTTTAAACATAACATAAATTAATTTTAAATCTTTGTTTTGTCATACTCAGTTTCAATTATCTTTTTCTCATGAAACAATTTTTTTCTAAGATTACCTTTTCTATCTTTTTTATTAATATGTTTTTGATGGTTTTTTTAGACATGACTAATTATATCTATTCAAGTTTCTTTTTCTTCATCAAATATATTAAAATTATATATCAGAACAATATGAAATGAAAGCATCTTTCCTATATCTTTGATATTCTTATTATCTATTTTCACCTTTTTAAAATAAATTTGTTTCAAAAATGGCATTCTACATTGTGCTTTAAAAAGGAAGTCAGCTCAGACTCATAAAATAATCAAAAATCCTATTAAAATAAACATTTGCAAAGGTCATTCTAGATCAGTAGAAGGTACCGTTACATGAATATGAGATGAGTACTTTGAAACTTATTCAGCTAAGCATTTGCTTTCTTAGGAGTAAAATTTTTTGTTTCATGTACTTATGCAGTGGCATAACATATACCCCTGCATCACAGGGAGGCCCAGGATTTTAGGAGGCCTAAAGCTTGACTAACGCCAAGTACGTATTTGGGCTTGGAGTTCAGAACCTGACTTTGCAGAGGGGTCCTAACATTCTTGATTTTGCTGATGCACTTATGTACCATTAACTTTTTGACATACATCTGATTTATGCTGTTAACTGCAATGGGTAAGAAGTGATGTGAGTGTATCATTAGAGATATCCTAAACCTGCAAAAAAGGGGACCAACCATAAATACTCAAATGATTTCTCAATACCTTTTTTATTTGATCCATGGTTGGTTGCATTGTATGTAATTCCGATCCCTTTTGTCTACAGCATGGGTTTCCAAACTATGGCCCATGGACTAACAGCAGCCTGTGTGCACCATCAAAACAAGCTGCCAAGTTTATTTTGATTGCATTGTAAAATTTACAATGTAAATAAATCACACAAACAATTGAGAAGCATAATAAATAGCTTACATAATAAAATTGAACATTTTTTCCATAGTTAAATGTATGAGATTCCTAAAAATTTGTATAATTAGTATACATAGGTAATTCGCTCACAGTGAAATCAAACATAATTATAATTAATGAGATTCATGTAGCTATAATTTTTTACTAACAATTGTTTGCAGTTGGAGATCAAGTTAACTAGAGGAAATTATTTACATCAAATTCAAATGTCCTTCAATTAACTTGTATCAATAAATATTTTTGTAACTCGTATTTTGAATAGCTACGTGATTCCAAAAGCAGAAAACCCACAAGCAAATTTTATCCATCTAATCGAACTGTGTGGGTGGAAGGCTTAAAAATTCTAACAATGATATGTTTTAAAATTTTTCATTAAAAGTATCTCTACATAAAACATATCAGCAGTGACGTAGCAAGTCCTGAGCAGGCTTTGTATCAAAGTTCTTCCGGAGCCCCTTTTAGAAATGGGTGCTTTGCAAATGGGATTATTGATAGCATTTTGCAATTTTGTACTTATACATGCTGGGCCCCGTGTCTTCGATAAACCGGTAGTTAAGCCCCCTGCATATCAGCCGTTTTCATTCGGAGCTGTAAGGCAAGAGTTTTTGAAAAATCTTGTTTGGAATTGCATTAAGATCTGGAAAATGAAATTCAAAATTTATTTTTAAAGTACCCAAAGCTTTAATTGCAAAATTTACCAGAAATGGGGTCACTTCACTCGCCAGCTAGTTCTGAAATAAAAATTTGAGAATTTTTTGGAATTAGAGTTGTTAGTAGGATGAGCTAGCTAGGTCTTGGGATTTAGTGGAGGAATCAGCAGGCCGTTAAGCTAAAAAGTGTGGGAGAGAATGTTAGAGAGAATCTAGTCTCTTGTGAAAAATGTGACTAGACTCTCATTAGAAAGTATTTTGTGTGAATATTTACTATATGCATAGCTGGGTAAATGAACACATTTGTTCCCAATATGCATGTTTTGCAATGGATTTACCATCAATTCTTGGACTGTTATTGTGGGAGACATTATTTGGTCCTTTAATGTGATAGACAATTAAGATTAAATGGTTGCAATTTTGTTATATTCTTGTAAGTGGGTTTCTACCAGAAAGATTGAATATATACTATTTGGTTTCAGCACAACAATGCTCTTGTTCATTTGAGCAAAGAATTGGAACACATCTATTGATCTCCATTCTTGAGTGTTGAGGAAAGAACCTTGCTAACAAATTAGCGGCAAGGAATGTTTCAGTTCTATACCCACTAAAGACTTATATAGCAAGACTGATGCACAATCTGTTGAAAGCTGAAAATTCTCATGTTGGTGTCATCTAGAAGTTAAATGGAGGCCAGATTAAGTGTTATCCTCGTTGTTTGATTGTGTCTCAAAATTATGAGGTTTAAAATCATTAGTCCTTGTGTGTTTTTAGTGTGATCTTAATAAATAATCAGTCACAAACACGTACGCTAAATTATTCTTGGTGGACAATCACTTTATCATTGTATCACTGGCTTTTGAAATTGATTTTAAAAAAAAGTGATTTGTGTACATGAAGCAGGTATTTCTCACAGGTAATTTTAGAGAAAAGAATCATGCAATAGCAGAATGTGTTCGTGATTCACTTAGTATTTTTGAATAAAAGTAGCACACGCACATTTTATGCAGAGTTGATGATGTGCATGTGTTGGTGCATCTAGCAAAAACCTTGAGAATCCACAAAAATAGTTTTGTTTGTAGCTGTGTGTTTTGTTTAGAAAAGAAGTATTTATTAAGCCTTGTAAAATAATTCTTGTTTGTCATTTATCCATTATAAATTATTATTTATCAATTGTTACTTTCGATTCATATGTGATTGATTTCTGCCTGGCTCTCGCTCTGCCTTTTCATTGTTTTTTAATCGCCTTGTGTAATAGAGGGATGGTATTGCAAGCTACATTAACAATATATTATATTTGAGAGTTTTGATTCAATCGAAGACTATTATTTGTGTTCAGAATATTATTGAGTTTTGCATGTTAAAAATCAAATTGGATTTCAATGTTCTCTCTTTATATGTGTTTAAGCTTGATGAGTAAGGCGTTAGCTGAGAGCCTTCATATTCTATACATAGCTCGAAATTATGAAACTCTTTAACGCTCTAATATGGTAAATAAAATAAAACAGACCTTTTCATTCGATTTCAAATCGATCCTCTTTTCCTTCTCTTTATTTTTGTATTATAATGTGGTGCCACTGAAGACCCGCCGTGTAGAAAGAGCCGATGCATGTTAAATCTGTCGAAGCTCAATGCCCTCCCGTTGGTGTGGTGTGGTCTCTTGGCCGTGACTCAAAATTACCAGGTCCGTTGCCAATAGCCCTCGTATTGCTTTAGAGTGCGACTTTAATATACCGTATTTACTCGAATCTAAGCCACACCCCTAATGCTCTACACGTTCTTAAGAAAACTTTTTTCAAAAAATGGGTAAAAGATTCATCAATATCCGATACTTAAGAAATTTTCAAAGAAAAAAAAAATAATGAGAAATAATATGTTAGTAATTTATTTTACCAGTATTAAAAACTGTCAAGTACAAACATGAACCTATAATTACTCTAAACGTTAGTATGTTTCGAAAGTGACACGTCACTCCCATTGTCACAGCTGACTTCGGATTTGGTGCCAGGGTCGCTATTTTCCCACACGGTGTTGTCGTCTTCCGTGCAACATTTTTCAAAAGAATGCATAAATGAAGAATGTAAAATAATTATTAAAGGCTGTAAAACATTCACAATCAAAAATCATATTTTGTTTACGCCATCGACATATATTTGTTTCATCCATGTCAAATTTTCAGTGACCGCTGCTCTGTTTTCTTTTTTTTTTCTGCAAAAAAATTGCTTCCCTTTTCACACTTGCGTCACATTTAACTCATCTTGATGTTATTACCGATATCTTTGATGTTTAGGTGATTAAAAAAAAAAGAGTATACATTTTTTTCTTTCTAAATACGAGCACACAATGGTTGGTATTCAGGATAGACTGAATTACTGGAGGGAATGGGCTAAGTTATTGATGCAATTGGCCTGAATGGACGGTTACATTTTTCATTTTGAAGGAGGTGAAAACTCAATTTTCCCCATCCAACAAATATTTTGCTTTCGATTCTGATTCGCACCCGATTTTCAGCAGCATTAACTCTGAAAAAATAGTGCGGCTTAAAGATTCGAGTAAATATGACAATTCTCACTCACTTTCACTTTGTACATGCGATATAGATTATTTATAACCGAAATCTTTCAATTTTACTCGTAATATTTCAGAGAATTTTTCAAAATATTTACTTGCATGTTTTTTTTTTTTTAAGTCCTGAATTTGTTTAGTCTACAAAAAAATATTTGTTCTAGTTAATTTTAAATGAAAATTAGGTATTTTCTCTATTCTCTAATATCTTGGATTATGTTCAGGAACAATCGTTTCGTAATGGACATTTGATTTTTGTTTCATTTTTATAATATAAACAATTTTGGCTGTTACGCAGCCTTTTCCCTTTTTTTCGATCATAATCCTGAAGATAACAAGTAAATGGGTGAAATTGCATATCTTTTGATTGATGCATGTGATTTACATGTCGCTTTCATTGTTCTCCGATTGCCTTGTTTTGAATTTTTAACATTATTCTTTCCTTAATCTGGCAGCTTTATTTTGAATTAGAAATAACTCGGTAATTCCTCAATAGCTTGAGTAGTTTCATGGCATTCACATGTAAAACTTAAAATTTTTTCCCCAACATATAGCAAATGAAAAATTAAATAATAACCTCAATTTTTACTAAATAAACTATTCATTAAATTAGATTTTTTAAAACCTTTTTAAAAAGACAAAAGGACGAGTGGATATTTACGTCGTTTTTTTTTTTTTTTTATGATTTAATGACATTTAATATTTAGTGCCCTACGTTCTGTGATAATAATCGTACTTGTCATTTATCTTTTCCTAGATCTTCTGAGTAGTTTTAGAAGCATTTTACGGCTGTCGTTAAACATTTCGAATTCGTGAAAATAATGTTAATCATATGGAATTTCTACTTCTCGTACCCTACTGTATTTATTTAAATGTAGTAAGTATAAAGTTCGAAAAAAAGGGGGAAATTTTCAATATTTTTTTTCATGTGATTTTTAAAAATATTGTTGAGGGATTTTCAAATCAAGATATTTTTAAAAATATTTTCAAAGAAAAAGAAAATGCATTACATCAAGAACATAAATATTTTTTGCTGTAAATTCAAACGAACACAATCTAGATAGGAAGAAATCAGAAATTCCACTGGACTAAGTAACTTAAATGATTTCAAAATTATTAATAAGGAGTTTTTTGGATTGATTTCAATTATTGCAGCAGTGGAGAGAAGCGAGTGACACGAAAGTTATTGGCGACCTCGTACGTAATTCTGAACCTCATCAACTGAAGACCTTCCGTGTAGAGGAGCTGGAGAAAATTAAAACCTTCGAGGGTCAAAGTCCTCTTGTGGAAATTAGGAGAGTAGGTGCCAGCTCAAATGTCGGCTTCGTTACTTGACCGTGGTCCAAAATTGCGATGTCCGACCCCAGTAGCCCTCGCATTGCTTTAGTACAACGGTTCTTAAACTTTCAATCGTCGCAGAGCCCCTTTATGTATTAACTTGACATCGCGAACCACCAACATTTTAAACACCCTTCCCTGACTTCCAACCCATGGCTTCTGCACTGAAAATTAAAATAGCAATGAAATTAAATAAAAACTCTTTTTGTTTAATGCTCCAAGCAAATAGAATGCATTTTAACCCCCTCACTTTCCCCCTTTTTTATATGAAACTAACCACAGAAGGAATCAAGAATTTTTATATTAAAATTTTTTATTTTTATTTTGCATTATTTGATGCAAGTTTGTACATGCATATCTGAAGTGAGTCAATTGTGAGCACTTGAGAAATTTTCACCACAATTCTTGTGAGCAGATTATCGCATATAATTTCTGAGTTAAAACTGAACTTGGTCAAATGCAGGTGTATGCGATAAATAAGAAAGACGTCAGATACTCAGCGAAAGAATAAATAGATTTATATGAGTAATTTTCCTCAATAAGTGTGTTATACGTTACAGAAAAAAAAAATATATTAACTGCTTTCCCCCATTTGTCCTGTAATTAATTTATTATGCGTTTAATTTACTATACATGTTTTCTGTTCATATGAAAAAAACAATGTTAATTTAGCAGGATTCTCAAAATGCATTTCGTATTCGGATTTAATCTGCTTCAAACAGAACATTGAGATAATGGGGACAAACATTTTCGTTATTGTTGATTATACGATGTTTACCAAAAGGTATATTTCGGCTTGATTATCAAAACCTCTACTAAGAATAATTCTCTTAATGTTTTATGTATGATAATGAGAGTGTTCGTGATGTAGTGCATTATATTGATTTCGCGAGTCCATAATTCGATAAGTGTTGCTAGGGGGAAACGACAACAATAAAAGTTGATTCAGTATTTAAAATTTTTTGTTTGTTCTTTCTTTTTCAACCAACTAGGACGAATTCATAAACGTATAATTCTGCAAAATTGAGCGTTTCACAATCCATTGCATTTTTTCAAAAATTGCTACAAATGTCTTACGAAAACTGTGGTTGCACTGATTTATGTTTCAGTTAATCTATTTTTCTTGTATACGATTCTTATAAAAAAAATTATACTCTATAACAGGCATCAAAAGTAGTTATGCTATGTTCCTCGAACTACTTGAAATTTATATTGATGACTTCCAATGTCTTTTTGTTAATACATTAATCACACATTACGTACGAAATGATCAATTGTGAATATTTTTAAAGGCTTATTGGGCGTATTATAAAGAGGAAAGTTTTTAAGCGACCTTCAATTGAAAGCGGATACTAAAATGTTACTTAGCATCAGCGGGTAATTTTTGAGTAGTTTTCTTTAAAAGTAAAAACCTTCATTATAATTTTTAATTCATTTCGGTTAAGATTGCTGTATTTCACAATGATTGAAAATCCTTTTCTAATGTTGTTTTCAGTACTTAAATTCATCGGTTCGATTGTCGAAACAATGGTCAATATCCGAATTGCCATTTTATTACCACATTTACGAATTTAAATATTCATTCGATTTCTTCATCAAAAATTGTCATAAATTAACGTGTTCGGGGGTGCAAGCAATACTTTAAGTCATTTGAAATTTTAATTTTTATTTATAATTGGATCGTTTTCCGATTTTCTTAAGCCTTTTATTTTATTTCTTACTTAGTAATTACGTTAAAAAAATTTTCATGAAATGTACATTAAAAAAACTAGTTTTAAAAATATTTTTCACATTTATACTTAAAACTTCCTGGATTTCGCAAGTCGGTTTTTTAATTGAAAATGCATGCGATAATGGAAAGAAATATTTCTTTTTAACGTAGATTAGATTTTTTTAAAAATCGTGTTAAGTGTTTTGTACACTGTATAGTAATCGAAATCATAAGTTTAAACTGCTTGATGAAGGAAAAGAGAAGAGACTATATTTAGCTTATGAAATGTTAAGCTTGCGATTTTGGTTAGGTGTACTGTATGCATGTTTAAAACTTTAATGTATGTACTAATTAAAAAAAGCTTTTAATTATTCGCGTAGAATACCGAAATATCTTTAGATTAGAAAGTTAAAGATATATTCCATTACCTTTATACTGTGACATAAGCCAAGCTGTTCAAGCAGTTTTCACCTGTTATTTATAAATAAATATTTCATACAAATAGCATTTTTAGCTATCTGGAGGCTGTGATATTGGAAATGATTGATCCATCCGGTGGTTCATCGAATGGATAAAGGAAGAAACATGCTGTGCCACCAACTGCAGAAATAAATGTTTACACGGATTTTTACATAATGTATTACATAAAGTTTTTTAAACTGGCAGATATAATTTATTGGTAGCCAAAACAGTAGCCTTTTGGTGACAAACCAACCAACTGACTTAAAAACCAGCCTATTAACTTTAAATATTGGGGATGATCAAGCAGTGTTATACTGCTTGTAGTGTAACTGGTAATTAAAAATTTCTGAAATTTGAATTGAATGAAAAACTGTAAATTCCTTAACTTGATGCTTTGTTATTAGAATGGTTCGTTGTAAGATACAACTAATTAGCTTTTTTAAGTATAAGGAAGATACTTAGGGACGTATTAAGAGTTCTTGAGACCCTGGGGCCCTGTGCAGAAGAAGACCTCTGTGACCCTTAAAAATAGACGGTGTATGTAGTATACGTTGTCAAATACTCAAAAAAAAAAAAAATTATAAATAAATGTGTTTATGACACACACAAACTCGCAAACCTAAGCACAAACTGGCTGGACCGATTGTAGTCTTTTTGGTAATGTAATGATAGGCCTCGATATGGACGACAGTCATCACATAATAATGCTATCTTGCCGCAGTTGGCATATAGGTTGAATTCCCAATTTTTTTAGACTGTGTGGAAATAACATTTAACGATATAAATTATTCGGATCATGATCTTATTGAGGCTGAGTCGAGAAGAAGACGAGGCATGGGCTCAGTTATACCGTGCCTTAAGACGTCCCTGAAGATACCTTGGACAGGTCTTAATGAAGTAGATCTAGAATGTGATATCGACAAATTCAAAAGGACAGTTGGTTCGTAGAAAATATATATGCACACACACTGAAGAACATTATATTTTCAAACTAGAATAAAAACACACAGAAAACTAACTGAATTTATGATAACGTTATTTGCAGGTGTAATATCTAAAAATATCTTATTTACTTTCAATAAAGATAGATGGTACAAGGGAAGATAATAGATTAATTATATTTAACATTTACGGTTTCTATGTTTGCAAAAAGAGGAAGCTCGCCCGCACAGATTTCAATGGTATATTCGAAATTAGAAGCATGGCAAGTCTAGAAACGCAGAAATTTTTTTTCTTTTCTTTATCTAAACATTTGATTTACGTGATTTTGCCGTTTGAATGAAACTTTGCTTAGATGATGAAATATGTGTAGTAGTAAAATTGTTTTTTTTCGATGGATGTAATGTAGTAATTTAATCTGTGCAGTTAGAAAGTTGCATGAGGAACAATTGCGTAAGAATTGAATATGCTAGCAGAATAAAAAACCGAAAAAGAAACACAAAATTAGTTTTGAAACCCACATTGAAAAAGAAAAAGTTGAAATTGGATTTTTCAACTTACGAGTGGTATTTTATATCTATGATTAATAATCTCTTAGCTGAATTGTGTGAGAGAAATATGTTTAGCTTAGAAATTATTACATTAATTGAATTAATCTAAATTAAATGAAGAAAAATGAAATTCAAATGGTATAGTTTTCCAGATAGTTTAATTGATAAATTCGATGTTTTTTATCATCTTCAGTTACATGTAGTTACAGTTTATTAAATTCGAAACTACGCACACACAACTTGCAAACAATTCTGACGTGTCATTTGAATTGAATAACTTGTATTGCACAACTTGTAGGTAATGAAATACTTTACGATGTACATGAATTAAAAACTGCGCAAAACACAGTACCTTTATTTTTTTAATTAAAAATCTTCATTTAAAAAGTATAATAATTTTTCTACTGATCAGAACTTACCAAAGTTTGGTACAATCTCGCATGTGCTTAAAAGTACTCTTTAGTTTCGTTTTATTTTACATTACAAAAATTGCATATATATTAAAATTTTTAAACGAATAAAAACGGAAAAAAAATGGACCGATAAATATGAGGGAAAAAATACACTAGACTTAAAAAAAATATATTGTTGTAGAACACTTTTTAACCTAGATTTCATGAAACATTCACGAGTTTCACGAAATCGTTTGATAAGGCAAGTTATTGCAACACGGATTAAAAAATTATTGGAGGGACTCATAATTTAATTGGTATCTTGGGTTTCCTCTAATCGTGATTAGAATTCTATATTGGAACTTATCTTAGTTTTTAGTCCCTCTTAATTGCTTTGATTCAACGCTTATCGTTTACTAAGTAGACATCCGTGTATCTTCTTTCTGAACGTACAGCGAAATCTCCCTGGAGGCCCGTCATCTTGTAAAGGCCGTATTTTTGGGTGCTTCTTTGTTGATGTGTTTCATCCTGTCTTATGATTTATCAATGCTTTGCGTGAAATGATAGGTTAGTTTCGCTAAGGTTCAGAGCTCGCAGTGTCCTTTTTTTATATTTATATTTTGTTTCAAACATGAAGTAATTTAAAAATGGTGTTTTTGTGTGATGTAAACAAGTGGATCGAATTTATGAAATATAATTCTTGGTTGCGAGGTATCAAAAATATAACGTTTGCGATATATTAGATAAAGATTTCTTGCATTTTTTCCCCGAGAAATTAATATACTGGTTAAATATATGTGAAGTGAACAGACACTTAACGTATGCTTATCTCTATACTCACATATATGTACAACTTTAAGACTGTGTTCGCCAAAAATATGAGAGCCTAAACTAAACGTGAAGCACATTTTCAGATAGAAAAATGTCTGAATTTTCATGAAAGTTTATATAACAGTCTAATTCATACGTGTGATAATGATACAGCGTTTTTAAAATTTCAAAATATTGCATAAATAATTCTTTTTTCATTTTTACATGTAAAGGAATAGCTTAGTTAGCATTAAGATTAAGTGAGAAAATGCGAAACGTTTTTTTTTTTATTGTACCAGAAAAAATGATCTCGTACAAAGATGAATAAAGTGATAAGTCTGCTCTCTATAAGCTAGCGAAGCCAGAATATAATATTACTGTTGGAGTACTTTTATATCTGAAAAATAGTCCAAATTCGGGTTCTGTTCTTTAATATTATACGCGAAGACAGCATTCAAGATAACGGACCCTTTATCCAAAATTTTTCATAAAATCCTAATTTTGTCCATATTTTTGATGACAGAAACAAAGGGTGTTCCAGATTGTGCCAACAAATCGTTTTTCTGTTTTGTGACTTGAATTGAACAACAACAATTCGTCGAAAGGTGTTGATTAAAGTATGATCCAGCAAACTTTTTAAAACTCATTGAAATAAATTGCGAAGGAAATACAATACACTGAACTCAACAAGACCTCAATTGAATTTGTACGTTTTTATGGCATATTTAAATAATACCTAAACATTATGTAAGTTAAATAATACATTTCGAAATTCACTCCGCATTTCACATTTGCCGTTCACCCCGACTGCTTGCTTAAATTACACCAGCCTGTTCTTAGTAGCTAAAAAGCTGAATAATTCCAAATTACTTTTTTTTAAAAACTAAGCGCCTATAACAGTAAAAGAATTAAACCTAAGATAACATCAAAATACAAAAAAAAATAATAATAAAAAAAAAAAAATAAATAGTGCCAAGAAAAATAGAAAGGACAATTTTCTTCAAAAAAATTCCTCATTTTTTCCAAGTTATTCTTATTTCCTTGAAATGTATTATCTTGAACCATTGCTGTTCGTGCCGAGTGATGTCCCTGTGCATTCAAGGAAGGCATAACAATGGTTGATGCTTATTGTTATACCTAACAATGCAGGCTTCGTTCCTGCTTTTCATGGCTTATCAAAAACATCGAATTTTTAGCATACAATTTTGACTTAAGATCTTTTCTGAAAGCTGATATAATTGCTTGTAATCTTTTGAATTCTTATATATTGTTTCCCAGCAATTTTATGTAATACATCCGTTAAACTGTGATTATTTTTTTTTTTTTTAAAAATAAAATTAGACTTTCAAAAACGATATTTTCTTTATTAAAATGATTTTTAATGAGAGAAATCATGTTCTTAAAATACAAGCACCAAGTTCTTTTTTAAACGGATAATAAATCCTGTACTTAATGAGAGAAGAATTCGAAATTAAATTTTGTTTGTGGAAGACATGCCAGTATATATCAAGACTGTCCTTGTTTATTTTGAATTAAAACGTTAAAAAATATACTTTTTGAAGAAAAAAGGGGGTGGGTGCATATCTTGAACGTTAAAATTTACTTTTATTTTTGTTTTCGTTGTTGCAAATTTAAATGCATATTCACGGAGATATGAACCAATGAGTAATAACTGTAATGTGATATGAGACTTAGTTCTGTGCTCAATGTCAAATTCAGTTAATAAAGTTTTATAATTTATTGTATACATTTCTTTGAGGGGGGGGATTAATTATTAGTCAGTTGAGTTCCTGACCTTTGTTTTCCCTGAGATTCCTAAATAAAGTGATTCACTGAGATCGAGAAACTGCGGGATAGATTTATTTCCCAAAAAATTTATTTTAATCTAAGACGATGTAATTATACATTATGTATATATTGAAATATTTTGACAAATTAACTTTTAATAATGACATATAAAATTGAAATATGTATTTAAAAATATTTACTTAAATTCTTTTAGCAAATTATAAATGTATATTTTTAATTAAAAACTGTAGAGTAAAGAAACGAAGGAAGTGCTTTTGTCGTCCTTGTCATTTGATTGAAATTAAGTTTATTACCAATAATTCGTGGTATTATGGTGTTACGGTAATAAAACAATATAAATTTAAAACGATTTTTTTAGTTAAGTTTATGATTGTCAATGAATTTTTACGATGTATGTATATACCCACACGTGCCAAGTTGTTCACACATTTCCGATCGTTCAGTCTTCTATAATTTTAGTTAAAAAAAGCATTCTTTCTATTGGGAAAAATATCTTTTTCCGATCGATTTGTGTGGATTGAATTACATTGATTTGACTGTATTGAAATGGGGAAAATGCGTCTATTTTATTCAAAAGATATTCTAATTTTAAATTTCTAAAACACTTCTAATTGGACCCAAATCACGCACAATTCATTTTGGGCGGGAAATATTTCAAGAGAATTCTATTTAGTTGCAATTCTATGGAAAATCCAGCATATTCCGTTGAAAAAAGTCCTGATTATCATTAAAAGATGAATTAATTGCTCTATTTTTAGATATTTCAGGTTCTGGAACAAATGTGTATAATCACATCGCATACTTTATATTTTTGTGCATGAGTCTCTCAATGAGAGGGAACGCGAGATGATTAGTATAAACGTTTTGATTTTTCCACACACAAGATTTCGTTCTAAGGGAGACTCAGAAGTTCAGAGAAAAAAGGAATATTTATCATAAAAATTTTTAAAAAATAAATCAGGTATGATACGAATATTAATATAATTCATGGAACAGTTATAATACTGTGTTATGAAATTTAAGTGATGGATGTGTTGCAAACTATCCTACGAATTTGGATTTGGGCAAAGAGAACAAAAGTACTCACATTTTTAAAAAAGTACCGTTTTCTTTTGTTTTTTCTGAAAAGATCATTAAATAATTGTTGATGAAATCCCCTCTGTTATAAGTACTATGTTTAGGATCATATTCTTTCCCATATGTGCTGTGGGAATTCATGGTCATGAATTCGCGGTCAGCAGTGTTTCTGTTGAGTCTTGGGCTCGAATTATATTGTGTGGTCGTGGTAGCGCAGTGGTCAAGGTAACGGACTCATGGCTGGCGTGTCATAAGTTCGAGCCTAGTACCGCTGAAGACCTGCCGTGCAGAGAAGGCCGATGTATGTTAAATATGTCCCGGCTCACAAACGTCCTCCCGTCGGAGTGGAAGTTAGGAAAGGGGGTGCCAGCTCAGTTGTCGCCCTCGTCACTTGACCATGGTTCAAAATTACGAGGTCCGTCGCCAAAAGCCCTCATGTAGCTGAACAGGGTGAAGTTAATATTCACTCACTCACCCGCCTTGTAAAGGGATTGATTCACGTTAAATTTATCGAGACTTAAAATTCTCACTTTGGCGTGGTGTGGAAGCTTAGAGTGGGGTAACACAGCGCCTTTGGCCTCGTGAAACTTGTGAGTGCAACGTTACTAAACAATAGATTCCCTTGGTTTTTTTTAAAAATCTTTATTTCTGGGAATTTTTTAAAATAATGCACTTATCAGTATTCCGTGAAGTAATTTTAAATATGCGAGTATCCCCCCCCCCCCGAGTTACTGGGTCAAGTTTCCTGAACGTTGCCACTTGAGTTGAATCACGGATATCAGCCTTAATCATCAGCAATTATTGGATGGAATAGTGAGTGATTTTGCATGTTAATTGATGTTTGTTGACCTCACTTGAAGTGAGGATATTTTTTAAAGATTTTATAGTTTCTTCAATGCCATCCTAATCACCTGACCACAGTTCTGAATCAACGAGGCTTTATGCTACAGATCCTTAACTCCAAGTGATATTAGATGTACAATATTAGTAATTTAATTGGATTTTAGAATAGAATATGCATAAGTATGCAAAATTTGTCCGCTTGATACAAATGCAGAGTAATATTAATTTCAAGAAAATGATCATTTCACTAAAAAGTACATGAGAATTGCAGTGCTTTTTCAGAATTTAAGCAGAAAATTTTTTTTTTATATTTTCTAAATAATCACATTTTTGTCTACTATATAAAAGAACTACATCACAATAAGGTGAAGGTGTAATCAAATTTTACACAAATTTTTATCGTTTTCTATTATTATTTTCACTTATACGAAGTTAATTGGTTGTAGAAATTAATAGGGGGGGGGGGTTACTCTGTGGTTATATTTAATTACTGATGCTGAAAGTCGCGAAAAAACTGAAATTTTAATAGTCAGAATTTAAAATTCCTATAACAATCAAATAATAATTCAATATACATAAGCAATGGAATTTAATCTGATGTTCCTACAATATTCTTAAGACCACACCCTTGAAAGCAAAAACTATTTTTGCAATAATTTTTTTTTTTCTATCAATGGGTTTTTTGAAGAAAAGTATGATTTTTTACATTTATGTGTTTTCTTATCTAAACTCATGTTTCTTACGATGATTTTTGAAAAATTGGTTTAAAAAAAAATAGGATAAATGTTTCAAAATCAAATTTTTAAATTTAGCTTATGTGTGTGACAAAATTATTTTTTGGGAACTTTTAAAACATGAAGTCATTTTGACACGTGTTAGAAAATTTTATATAGCATACTTAGCAATTTCTTTTAAAATTTAACTGTCCTGGTATATACAACAAGCAGTTTCGTAGCGAATTTTTGATAAATTTTTGCAAAATTTTGCCTGTATGCATCTTTTTTTAAAAATTTTATGAGCCATTTGTTACTGAGTAATTGAAATATTTTTCACAATTTGAATGTTGGATTCATAATTTGAATTGTTTTTGAGAAAAATTACTCTTTTTTTTTAAAATTCGCTTTCATTTTTTTTTAAAACTGTTCTCTTTCAAAAAACAAAAAAAAAACCATTTTCCCCCAAAGAAATTATTGGTCATGGTCACGACGAATTCATGGCCAACGTTATTTCAGTCGAGTTCTAGTTTTCAATCCTGATGGCACTGAAAACCTGCCATGTAGAGTGGCTGACTAAGTTCTATGGTGCACATTGTGGAAGTTTTGTGTGGGGGATGCCTATTCATATGTCGTTTTCGTCACTTTACTGAAATTCATAAAAATGAGTCTCTTCATCACAAGCCGTGTAACTTTAAACTGCGACTATTGTTTGTAACAATTCCCATGGTCATTTTCAGATCACGATGAAAGCTTTTCCAAGTACTGCATAAAAATAATTCGTTAAATAACTTTATTTTGAATGTTATTCTAATATGAATTTTTATGCTATTCTATTCTAATCTTTCAGTGAATGCTATAAAAATATGTAAATATTGGAAGTTACGAGATTTGGATCGAATCATTTTATCACCTGTTTATTTGTGTTGAATGCGCTTTTTATCTTTCACTAATGATTCATCGTGCCGTGATGAGATGAATGATATCTGTACACTGAGCAATTCTCTGTGCAGCTTCAATTTATTACTGTACTCGTAGGTTATTTTTTGCTCTTCCAAATGCTAATTAATGCTGGATTTTTTCTTAGTATTTAATTTTTTGTATTTCTGGGCAGTACTTATTTTGTGAAATCACTTTTAATTCATAATAACTACGGAAACCAGACATCCTGATTTACAATACCTATATTTATTGAAGTAGTTTTGTACTATAGCAATATGTAAAATAAATGAGTCTTATGTTTTCTGCGCAATGATGAATAAAATCCCAGCCAGACAGTTTTTCAAACAGAAAAATGCCTTGTTTGTTATCGTGTGTGTGATTAATCGTGGTCTTGCAGTATTTGTGTTTGAAGTTTTTCACTCAACATTAAAATTCATCTTCCATGTGAGAACATAAAACACGGAACAAAATTTTGTTTGAAAACTCGTATATATGCAGAAATATGAACAAAAAGAAATAAAAAAATAAGAAATGAAAAAATATAAATTTTTCTAAAAGAAATGAAAAAAATTATTAAAATTTGCATTTTCAATATAAAATGTTATAGTAGGAGTGGCCAATGGGCTAAATCCATGTGACGTCACAGTCACATGACTACCTCATGTTTCTAGCCAATCTGTTCAAAAACTTATTTGACGCCATAGTCACATGATAAAAGCAATCACGTGTTTCCAGCTAATCAGTTGATGCTCTTTGTTGTTGCCAACTTTTGCTCTTTGCAGAAACTGAAAGCAAAATTTTTTTAATTTAGCAAATGAAATACAAAATGCGTTTTACATGCATAAAATGTTTTTTTTTTTAAATTAAAATCTTTTTAAAGTAGTTTTTTTATAACATATGAATTTCCTAGCTAATTATAAAATTTGAAATTTCACAAATAGAACTATTTGTACAATTAGCTTAATGTCTGTTTTTAATTCAAGAGAGAATACGTGTTTATCTTTATCATGTGACCTTTGTGAATCGAGCCCATTGTTTTGGCTCGAGGACCACATTGTGGAAACGGAGGATATCGGAGGAGCGCACTTTTTTAAAATAGCATTTATTTTATGAAATTAATAAATATGAATTAAATTTGTTGCAGTTTCATTGGAATTCAGAGACTGCTTGAGTAGTGAAATTCGTGAGCAATAATAACCACTATGTTCAATTCGAATCTCGAGCTCTTCCAAATTTTTTATAAATAATTGTGGATTTGAATAAGCTAACTGTGTCACGCCAAAACAATTCATAGAATGGTATTGAAGTTAGGAGAATGATGTACCAACACATGTTTTGTTCTTGTTTGATTGCGATTCAAAAGGATTTTCAAAAGATGTATGCCACTTGAGTGACGTTTAGTCATAGGAAAGCCAAATTCTTTGTTTTTTGTTCAATTTCTGAATTCTGCAAATTTGCTCAAAATTACATTTCACAGCAAATATATAGCTTGGTTCACTTGGACTCTCTATTTGTCTCATGCCTTAAAATCAAACATCGTACAAGTTGCGGTATTTTGTGATGCACCTAGGGAATCGCTAGTCGTCCTTTGTATCGTATAAAATATATCCCCTTACGAATGAGTTTTTCTGAAAATAAATACGCTTTAAAAAGTTGGGTTTTGTGTGTAATCCATGTAATATACTGCAATGATTTTGTATGTATAAATTACTTAGCGACTCATTTATAAAGGCATTTTTGGCCGCGGTAACCTAGTGGTCAAGGTAACGGACTTGTAACCGGCGTGCCATGAGTTCGAACCTGGTACCGCTGAAGACCCTCCTTTCAGGGGAGCGATGCATGTTAAATATGCCGAGAGTCAAACGTCCTCCCGTTAGTGTGATGTGGTAGTTAAGAGAGGGAGGTGACATCTGAGGTATCGTCCTCGTCATTTGACCATGGTTCAAAATTACGAGGTCCGTCGCCAAAAGCCCTCAAATTGCTGAACAGTGCGACGTTAAAAAATAATAAAAATAAATATAACACGAGTTAGCGTCGCGATTTTGTGTATTAGTTCATTTATTATTATTGTATTTTCTAAAATGCCTGTTATCATATAAATTAAGATAATGTTTAAACCTAAGTTAAAAAAATACTTTGTGATAATGCATTTTGTTGATATCCATCTACAGCTGAAGGAACGTTTTGATTTCACAAGTAAAGCATATCTACAAATTATTGCACTTTTTTAAAAACAGGTTATACTTCAGAAAATGTTTTGTATTGAAATACTTAGCTACTTTGATAAAAAGGCTTAATATTCCACTCTTTTTTACCCTTCCTGTTTTTCACCCAAACCCCACTTGGGTTTGCCTACATTAGTTGGAAACGATATTTGTGGAGTTTTTGTTTATTTTATGTATGACAGCTATTTCCTGGACATGCACTGAACAAATCTAGACGATATCCTTTAGAATCGACGGAATGGCCGAAACTTAGCAAAAACATCCCCTGCTCTTCTCGACGCTTTTGCGACTGAGATAATTTCCCCCTTTCCCCCACTGGAAAGTCCAGTATGTCCATTTTTGCGCCATGTAATATTGTTAAGGTTTTCACGTTACAACGAGTGGGGGGAGGGGGCGAAGAATGTCCCTACCGTATGGGTTAAATTCGGCCAAGCGGCGCCAAGTCGGAATCACACGTGGTGAGGTTACTAACACTAACATTTTAACACGTGCAACGTGAATCATTTTATTATGTGAAACTCCTATACTTTTGCGCTGCTGACATCACGTGCTTCAGTTCCATATGAAGAAAAAAAAATATTTAAAATATTTCATATTATTCTAGAACATCTATTAGGTAGGAAAACTTAATTTTTTTTGGAAAACTTGTGTTTTACTCTAGTTTAGTTGCACTATAAAATGTGCTAAGCCTCTTATAGTTGTTACTTAGTATTTATTTACAGTTCTTAGTTATTTTAAGTTTACTTATTAACTAAATAAGTACATTTATTTTTTTAAAAACGTATTCTTAATTTCTGAGGCGAGATATAAATGGTTTTCAGTTCTAATCAAGATAACTCTTAAATTGTTTCGACAAAAAATAGCTGTTTTCTCCTATATATCTTAATTTAACTCAATGTTCTGAAATACAAAATAGATTTTCATAATATAAACAATATTTATCATTGCTTTTAATCTTTTAGAGAATAACCTTTTGATTTAAAGGCAACTATTTATTCAATTTTAGTAGCTTTATTAAACATCTGAAAAAAAAATTGATTGATCAAATTATCATTTATTATTTTCGAATAATATATGTTAATATTATACGTCATCAGTTTATAATTTGAATTATTTCTAAAAGCAACATTCGATTTGAATTCTAATTAAATTGTTTTGTTTTAATTAATGCACATTATTACATTTTATGATTATATGTATTGTGTTTTATCGCTTGTTTTGTATTTCAAAATTGATTATGGTTGAATAATTAGTGCTATTTATCATTAAGTCAAACTAATTCCAACTCACTAAAAGCACTGACAATAGGACATTTTTCTTAAAGTATTATATGAAAACTGTTTAAGTATAACATGAATGTCAATCTTATGAACATTTGTGTTTTGAAATACACATTAAACTTATTTTAAAGTTTTTCACAAGATATTTTTTTTTTTTAGAACAAACAATGTGTATTAAATATTAGTTAAAATATGAAAGTATTTTTTGTTAATGAACTGAATATAAATTGTATATATTTTACAATAGTATGATTTATTAATACTATGTGAAGCATAAAATATCTGAAATGATTCTGCAATAAAATCCTAACATTTGACACTTTTGATTGTCTGACTTAGTAGTTAGGGGACAATTTCTAAAAAAATTTCAAAGTTAAAAAACAGCCTTTTCTCAATTATTAAAGTAAAGAAATGAGCTTTTTTCAAATAAATTGTTTTGCGAAAATTTCTCCCTTGCAGGAACATAGAAAATTCTTGTTAGATAGCTAGTTTAAATTAATAATTATAATTAAATATGCATAATTTATTTACATTTAATGTTAAGATAACATGAATATACTGTAAGTGTATAAATGATGTGAACACTATATTTTAGATTAAGAAAGTCATTTTTTTTTCAGTTTATTAATGCATCTTTTTATATTCTATTAAATTATAAATCACATTTCCTCGATTATGTACATGTCAAGAGTATTTTTCAAGAAATGAATGCAAAGTTTCTTGATATTCCTTTAACAATAATGAAATTTTCAAAAACACCAAAAAGAAAACTTTATCTAAATATAAGACAGTTTTATCTCAAAATTACCAGAAATTTTTCTGTATATAAAAAAAAAATCAATACCCCACAAACTTTACTATGAAAGAACCTTATTGACGAATGAATATATATCAGCGCATGTGCTTCGCAACACGATATTTTAGAATACAAAAATAACATGCATATGTGTAGTAAAAACAACGAAGCACGAGAGTGTTGTTTGAGTAAGGCGGGAAACACACGGGACTGTACTCGTCATGTGATCATGGCATCACATGAATTTAGTCTATTCTTCTGAGAAATAAGGGGAAATGCTGTTTTTGTATCGCTTGATACAGCAGTTGTATGACATGCGAAGTGAAAGGGGATGCAGTACAGGATATGTATTGCCGAGTTTTAAAGGTTTAAAATCGATGGCAGCTGTCGCTTTTCTCGCGATGGTCATTGAAATAATCAGTTCAGATGTCGTCCTCATTACTTGAGCGCAGTTCAAGGTCCAATATTAGTTATTTGTTTCTCGTTCTCTCTGATGCGATGTTAATAAAAAATTAATTTCATAGTGTAATGCGATTTTTGAATTTAACAAAAACGATTCATTTGGTATTACAGATTGAATGCATCTGCTTCGCAAAATATGGCATTTAAATTAACATAACTAAATTCGAGTGGGGGGAACTGAATTAACTAGCTTTATCTGTAAGCACTTTTATTCTTTTAAACTCCTTCTCCATTATTGTTTTTGATATGAAAAACATTTTATCTTGCGCATTTTACTGGAATACCAAGTTTTATTGCAAATATCAAAATACCATGCATTGTGTGTTAAATTAAAAGTTCAGGAGCATACAAACTAGAGCCGATTCATAAAAAAAAAACACACCTCATCACTTATAATCAGCCACTGAAAATGTTCGTTTTACCGTATCTGCTAAAATAAGAGGTAGTGGAATTTTGGAACACTTTCAAAAATTTCACGACAACTCCTACGCCTTACGTAATAAATAGGCGTAAAAGTGTTATTGTTTTTTCCATCTTTAAAACACGTTTTCACCTGTTGTGAATGTATATCATTAAGAACGTCACGAGATGAAAAAGCGTAAGATTGCTTGGCATGAGCTTTACTATGACAATTATGTGTGATTGGAAATGTATCAAAACTATTTCCCAAAGTATTTTTTTTTTATTTTATGTAATGATGGATTTTATATCCAACTATTTTGAATGAAGCGGTGCATGTATAAAAGCCGAATAACTATATTTGTGGCAACATCTCAGAGATTGACTCAGTTGAATTACTCGGGAGTCCGTGAACAATGTGAAATAATGTAACTTCCAACGTGAAGAAATAGCCGCGACACCGTAGTGGTCATGATCAGGGTCTCGGACTCGTGGCCGGCGTTATCGAGTCGTTTGTTCGAGTTTGATGCGACTGAAGGCCCACCGTGTAGAGGAACTGATGCATGTCAAAACTGTCATGGTACAGACGTGGGCAGTTTGAAGAGTGGGATGCAAGCTCAGATGTCGTCCTCATCACTTGAGCGTGGCCCAGAATTACGAAGTCCGGTGCCAATAGCGCTCGTGTTGCTGTATGTGACGTTAATAAAGACTCACCCGTGTGAATGTTGATGTACTCTGCACCTAGAAGTGATTTAAATCCCTTCTGGAGAGATCTTGAAATTTCCAATTAATGTCGTCATTTAACCCGAGATTCGAGTATTTTGTGATCACATGTTAAACAGTTTTTAGGCTCAAAGTTTTATGGCTTGAAAGTTAGGAGATTGATGTGTTAACTTGTGTGTCGTCCTCATCATTTAGTCTTGGCTCAGTATTTCAAGATCCGTAATGTAGCTCTAGAAACACATTAATTCAAACCACATAAGATTGAATATATATTAGCGACCGATGGTTGTTAAGGCCCAATTTTATAACAGTGGGTGTCCATGAGGGTAAACTTAAGTGACCAGCTTTATCTCAGTCGAATGGTGGGTTTAGTCCCCATTAAAAATCGTGATTAGGCGTGATGTAGAAATAAAGAGTGAATAAAAAATGCGTTGTTTCAAAATTACAAGATCCATCACCAGTAGCACATGAGTCGCATTTAATACGATGTTAATTCAAACCAGACTTCTCTAGTAACAAGCTACGTGAGAATTTATAACGTACCTCAAGGTACCTAAACGATCTTTCTTTTCTGCTATGGGATTTGCTACCTTTTAACACGTGATATACTCCATCCAGTCCCCTCCCCTAGTCCAGTGATATTCAAGTCAGATTAATTCGAAATTTTGCTCACTTGTCCATGACCGAGGGCATTACAATAAGTTAATAATTTTATTCCATTGTCCTGATAAAGATCATCTGGATTAACGATATCCCATTTTCTGATCCCATCCCGCATTGGTCGATTAACCGCATCCGGATCCCCGAAAATCTTTTTCTATTTTCGAGGTTATTCTATCCCCTTGCATTTACATTGTTTAAATCACGGCTATGTCCTTTTTCGTATATTAACGGAGTATATCACACAGTTTGATCTTGTGCCAATAGAACCAGTGTACAGTACAGACTGATTCGAAACTATGGGGTTACCAACTGGTAAATGTAATCGGACCTAAATTTTTCATGTTATGTTTATCTTTCCCGCGTGAGCGAATATTAACGTCGCGCTATTCAGCTAGTCGAGGGCATTTGGCGACGGACCACGTAATTTTAAAACAGGGTCAAGTGATGAGGACAACAGCCTGAGCTGGCACTCCCTCTCCTAACTACCACACCAACGGGAGGACGTTTGAGCTCTCGACAGATTTAACGTGCATCGCTCCCCTACACGGCGGGTCTTCAGTGGTAATTGGCTCGAACTCATGACATGCCTGCCATGATCCGATACCTTGACCACTTGGCTACCGCGGCCTTATATTTCCTGCAGCATTTCATCAGAGAATGGTTTATTGCTGATATTCATTCTTAAACATAATTTATTGCGATTTTAATGAAAAGCGGATTTTCTGATATTTATATTTGTTGTTTTTCAAAATGTGAGGTTCGTTTCGTGTAAAATATGAAAATTTTTGCTGTACTGGTTTTTAAATTGTAACTTTTTTTCTTTTGTGTAAGCTTTAAAGGTATCGAGATTTTCCTTTCGATTCGTAAACGATTGCTTACAGATAAAACTTGAGAATATTTTATCCAATGTTTTAATGTTAATTTAATGGGTCGTTGTAGCATGATTCATAAACACTATTTTCACGGTTCGAGTTTCGAATCCGTCTGCCATTTTTTCTCCATGGATCTAGGCAAGTGCACCTTGGTGATGTGTCATGGTAGTCTTTGATTGGCGGAGCAATGAACCTCGAAACCAGAGTCGCTTTGTTCAAAACACGATTTGGTCGCTTTCATGAGCTCGGATCGCATGCTTTGTGACGAGCTGTGATCAAGTTGAGTCGCTGATTAGTGTTCTGTAAAATAATAAACTTTTTTACGTTAAAGGAATTTAAGCAGTTGTCCCCCAACCCTGGGGCCACGGACCGGTTCCGGTCCGTGAGCCAAATAGTGCCGGCCTGCTTAAATAACATTAAATTATTTCTGTTTTATAAATTGGGGTTTATTTTTCTTGGGTTTCTGTGCGACTTTTTATAGAACTTACTTTATATTCTATGTTAAATCACTTTATATATATTCATTTTAGGGTGCAATTGTTTTTATTCTGAAGGCATCTTAAAATACAGTTAAATTGTAATTATTAAATCAAAACAATCTAAAATATAAACAATCTCCCACCTTCCTCATGCAATTATGCGTGCCTATTCAAACTTTTCCAACAAAGAAAAGAATATGAAAGGGTGAAAAAATGTTACTTATAGGCTTATTTTGAAACTTTTATGTGGTTTTTCAATTTGTAGATTTTTCACTGAGTCATCTACATTAGGATTAGTTCTCGAAGATGCAAACAGAATCGGGTTGCTTTAGATATGCATAAGTTTTTTTTCTTCTTTCTTTTCAAAATCGAGACAAAAAAGCACAAGTGTGTTCACACAAAAAATTATATGATCAATCAGGATAGGAAAAGAACGATTTTTCCTTGTAATCCTAAATTAAAATTATTTGAATGTCGTATAATATCGGAAAGAAAAGCTAAATCTCAAAGCCTATCTTCATTCTTGAGAAGAAAGCTCTCACTGGGCAATTCATTGTTTTCTTCCAGATATTTTAAAACAATCTCTCACATATTCCAAAATCTTTCGAATGTACTTCCTTTGGAAAACCAGCGCACACAACAATGAAGGAGTGTTGTTTACATTATAATTTCCTATCGTAACTTAATTAAGTGTATTTGAAATAGATTGTTTTATTTTGTCTGGGGGGACAACCACCTTTCAATAAAACAGTTGAAAAAATTAGTAATTATTATCTTTTACAAATTTTTCAATTCTTCGCATGTCACTCTTACAACTCAGCCGTGCCACAGGTTAAATACACCTGTTCGAGATTAATACGGTGTTTACACCCAAACTGATTGCATAATGAGTGAGTCAATCTATCTCAAAATTAAGATGCCTATCGCTATTTTAACACGCTTTTATTAGCTTCACCCTGTATGTAATGGAATCTTTGAACTCGATTTTTACCCACTTTAAAAGGCCAGATTCATTCGAAATTTTGCCCACTTGTCAAGAACCGATGACAATACAATGATTTAATATTGGGTGTTCTAAAAGGGGGGGGGGTAATTTCGTTTTTTGTTTTGTGGAAATGAAAGACAGTTTTCGTATATAATTCCACGCTCATAAAATTTTTGGTCTTTGCTGGCAAAAAACTGATCGAGGAGGTTTTTGACCTCATTTGAGGTGAAGGTTTTACCGTCTAAAAAATTTTGGAGTGACCGGAACAAATACTAATCCGATGGTGCCAGGTCTGGAGAATATGGTGGGTGTGGCATTGTATCCCATTAAAGCTTTTGGCGAGTGACAAAACTTGTGTGAGGTCTCGCGTTGTCTTGGTGAAACACTACACCTTTCCTGTTGATTAGTTCTGACCTTTTCTGTTGAAGTGCATCATTCAGTTTGTCCAGCTGATGACAGTAGACTTCCGAATTAATCGTTGTGTTATCCGGTAAAAGCTCAAAAAAAAAAAAAAAAAAAACGATTCCTTTAAAATCCACCAAACAGACAGCATCATCTTTTTTTGGTGAATATCGGCTTTGTTAATGGTTTGAGCCGGTTCATCTTTTTTGCTCCATGACCTCTTGCGTTTGACGTTGTTGTATACAACCCATTTTTCGTCCCCAGTGATGATTGCACTTAAAAAACGGATCATTTTCGTGACGTTTGAGAAGCGAATCGCAGACGTCAATGCGGCGACACAGATTTCTCTCTGTGAGAACATGGGGAACCCATACATCGAGCTTCGAGGATAATCCCAGGCCTTTCAAGTGGTCATAAACTGTTGAATTTGATAAATTTAACCTCAATCCGATCTCACGTGTTGTTATTCGTCGGTTCGCATCAACTAATGTCTTTATCAGCTTCAACCGGCATTCCCGAACGTGGTGCATCTTCGACATCAAAATTGCCGGATCGAAATTTAGGCGTACTGTCAACACACCTTACCTTCTCCGTACACATCGGTCAATTTCTTTCTGGCTTGAACAGCATTTTTACGCTTTCTGTAGTAAAACAGTAAGATATGTCGAAAATGCTGCTTATCGCTCTCCATATTTAAAAGGGCACCAACCAAAAACTACTGGGTAGAATTAATTGGAATTTTTCACACACAAGCCTTGCTATATGAGCTCTCAAAGCATATAAAAATTATACGGCTTAAATGTGAAGTTGGGTGCAAAAAAATACAATTAAATCCTCTATCGGGAAAAAAGAAATTACTTTCCGAACAACCCAATAATTTTGTTCCTTTGTCCTGATCAGAATCATCAGAATTAACGATTTCTTTTTTCCAAATTTTGCGACTTAAAGATTAAGTTACAACCCTAAACCGAAAACGCTCATGGTTAATATAAATACAACAAAGATTCATTCATCAATGAATAAATGCTAGTTTAAAAAGCTAAAAAAAACAAGATTTTACTGTTGATCGAAATAAAAAAATAAATCCTAGTTTTAAAAAACTAAAAAAACACGCTTTGTAGTTAATCGAACTAAAAAGTAAAAAAAATTCTTAATATAAGAATAAAATGAATAACGAAAAAATTAATGTCGTGGTAAAAGCGTGGGGTGCTCGATATCAATTGTTATAATTTCTTGCTAGTTCTTTTCCAAAATGCCGCAGTAGCCAAGTGGTCTAGGCATCGGATCGTGGCTAGCGTGCCATAAGTTCGATCCCAGTACCCCTGAAGACCCACCGTGTAGGGGAGCGATGCGCGTTAAATCTGTCGAGAGCTCAAACGTCCTCCCGTTGGTGTGGTGTGGTAGTTAAGAGAGGGGGTGCCAGCTCAGGTGTCGTCCGCGTCACTTGACCATGGTTCAACATTACGCGGACCGTCCCCAAAAGCCCTCGTGTAGCTGAACAGTGGGACGTTAATATTCACTCACTCATTCCAAAATGCAGTGTTCGTGTAAAAATGTAGTAGAAAGGACCCCACGCTCTTACCACAATGACATTAATTTTCTCGTTAAACATTTTATTCTTATATATTAAGAATTATTTTTTACTTTTTAGTTCGATTAAAAAACTGAAACGCGTTTTTATAGCTAAACTATATTTTATTTTTTGTTCTCTACATTAACGTAAGTGAAGCTGTAATTAATTTTAAACTAGATTGTATGTTACATTAATTACAAATTAGATTATCATTTTCGTCACTTAACCATGGTTTAAAATACAGTAATACTCTGAACTTACGTGATTGGTAGGAGTGATAACCGCGTAAGTCGGGGTATAATTTCCCATATAAATACATATAAGTTATTCTTATATAAATAAAGCCGGGGACAAAAGAAAACAAAAATTTAGAAAAAGAAATGTGTGTAATAAAATTTTAGATAATACATATACAAAATCGCAAACCGAAGTTATTTTGATGTAGATTTTCGAAAACTAACAAAGTAATCTGCTGACTCAAATATATTTTTTTCTCCTGCAAAGTTACCTCGTTACACGCCAATATATGTACATATATTTTTTTATTCCTTGTTTTGTTGGGGTCTTATATTTTCTAAAATTTGTTTTCAATTAAATTGTCTTTTCTGTCAAATTCGCAAACGTCATTCTATCTTCTAATTAAACTGAATCCAAAGACTCAATTCTTCACGTCTTGCTCTTGTTCATGCATTTCTGAGTTCATCAATTTTCAGCTCCTGATTGTTGGAATCTTGCAGTTCCTGAACGTCATCACTATCCACTTCTAAAACTATTTTCCAGGCAAGATCGACAGCTTCTTTAATCGCATTTCCAATTTTACCGTTTTCTTTTTCAAACAAGATTTGCGTAACTCCGAGTTCATGTAAGTTGATGTATTACTGTACCAATTCCTTCGTTATTAGGTGGCCGCGCTAGTCAAGTGGTCAAGGTATCGGATTATGGCTGGCGTGTCATGATGTATGGTAATGGCGAGCCCAGTACCATTGAAGACCCACCGTGTAGGGCGGCGATGCACGTCCAATCTGTCGAGAGCTCAAACGTCCTCCCGTTGGTGTGGTGTAGTAGTTAGGAGAGGAAGGGGGGAGGGGTGCCAGCTCGGGTGTCGTCCGTGTCACTTGACCATGGTTCAAAACACGCGGACCATCCTCAAAAGCCCTCGTGTAGCTGAACAGTGGGACGTTAATATTCATTCATTCACTCAAAGGGATTGAGATTTTAAGAGATTGTTTTACAGTGACACTTTCAAAAAGCTACTTGTGATCTCAGTTGCAAAAACCCTCTCAGATTTAAAGAGCCCCCCCCCCCCTTTTCAACTGTGGAAAAGAGATTAATTTTTTTAGTCTTTTCACGGCAGTCTATTGTAAAATTTCGCTAACTTTAAAAGCTATATCGGAATTTTATTCATTAGTATTTTATGTAACAAAATGTTGAATCATTGTATTTTAATTTCCTCATTAAATCCAGTTCTTCGTTTTACTGTTGTCAATTTGCTAGGTGTCGATTGTTATGGTTAACTTAAATGTAAGTCATGGAAAATAATTAATAACTTGAAGGTCTTTTTAAAAAAAGAAAGGTGCATTCAGCTGAGTCTTTTGTTAGTGGAATTGTTCATTGAAGTGTGATAGGTACTCAGTATGACTTTTCACGATATGTCCTCGATAAGTAACATATTTGACCATGCTTCTACTTTATATAAATCTGATAAATAACAAGTTGAATTTTTTGACCATGATTTTTTTTTTAAAAAAAAGAAAAGTGATTGAGATATCTTTTTTTTAAATTTTTTTATTTCTTGATACTACTTTTAATAATTTTCTTTGATTGTTAATTATGTTTTAGGATTTAACAATCTGAAAGTAAATATTTTTTTAAAACTTGTGCGCATAGTTAGTAGCAACATTTATTTTTAGTGTTAATAGAGTTTATACCACATAACATTTTATAAATAAATTGTGTAAAAAAAGAATTTTGAACATTTATTGTTGAAATACATATGATTATTGTTAACATTTGATATGTTCCAAATTTTAAAATAATTTAACCGACTTTTTTTAAAATTGAAATGGGTTAGTTATTTTCTTTGTTCCACCATCTTCTATTTTCAGTGAAATACCTATATGCTGTTTCAGAAATAGTTTCCGAGATATCTCTTTTTTTTTTTGTTATTTAACTTTGAGTTCATTAATAACCCGCGAACTTACGCGATTGGTGGGACTGAGTAATAGCCGCTTAAGTGGAATTCGTGTAAGTGAGGATATAATTTCCGGTATAAATTATTCTGATTTGAGGCTGTAGTCGAAAGAAAATTATAATTTAGAAAGAAAAAAAATACTTCATAAAATCTTTGGTACCACAAGTACAAAATCCCAAACCGAAATTATTTTGATGTAGAAAGCTTCATGAAATCAATCAGTCTCTGTTGCTGAAAGATTTTCCCGTAAAATTTCCTCTTCCCAAGCTAATAATTTCTTTTTGTTCCTTATTTTGTTGAAAAAAATACATTCTTCGTTGGAGTCTACATTTTCTAAAATTTTTAGCCATTTCATCAATTAAATTGAGGCTTTCTGTCCAATTCCCAACCGTCATTCGATCTTCTGATTGAACTGGGTCTAAAGATTCAATTCTTCAATGTCTTGTTCTTGCATTTCTGTGAGCTCATCAACTGTCTGCTCCTGATTGTGGGAATCCAGCAATTCTTGAGCGCCATCACTATCAATTTCTAAATTTTTTTTGAAGTGAAAACTTCTTTAGCAACGTTGGGCCCTTTTGGTAGGGGAAAATCTTAAGGTTTCGCGTCACCGACATGCTCTGACTGGCGCATGCGCAGTGTGCTGTTCGCCTTGGAAACTTTTTGGATGGGTGAAATCTCGTGCGTTCGCGTCACCGACATGCTTATAACAGTATATCTGTAGCTATACAGCTGACGTATAGTGCTGTGTATATCTTATAAGTGAAATTGAATGGATTTGGGGAAAAGTTCAATGTGTATATACTGTGCATTGTTGAAATAGTGTTCTTGTTTGATTATTATTTGAATCGTTTAATTGAAGAATCATTGTGCGGTACAATAGTGAGTACTAAATAAATATACTAAATTTTTTAAGATAAAAAATAAATATCAGAAAATTATTTCAAAAACTCGTATTTATTTTGGCGTTTGAAATTTTTATATTTAAAATTATTTTATATATTCGTATTTATTCTGGCGTTTGAAAATTTTGCATTATTTATTTTCTAATATTTAACCTCTGCAATGCATCACGCAATCCGGATTAGTATTTCACAGTGGCTTAGACGTTTTCTTACTACTGTGGTAAAACAGATTTCTAGTTATTCAATCATATTTTTATCGTGGATTTTGAAATTAAAAATTTTATAAAATCTTATAACAATTCAAGATTAATGTGTTGAAGTTTAAAATATGGTTATTAATGCAAATAAACATCATAAAAGATCAACAAGTCATCGAGAGGATCTAACGTTAGAATTGAAAAGGTTACAAAACAATACACTACAAACGGTAACCAAAACTTTTCTAGAATTAATCTCCAACAAGAAAGAATTATCGATATTTTCATTCAATTGTCAAAGTTTGCATGCGCATGCAGCTGACCTAAGAAATGATGCTATCGTAAGAAAGTCAAATGTTCTGCTTTTCTCAGAAATTCGTATGAAAAACGAAGAACCACTTGATATTCCGAATTTCAACTTTGTTGTAAGTTATTAAAGACCCGAAGTTCCAGCAGGCGTAGCTATTTATCACAATACTCAAGATACGTCACACTTCATTACTTCACATATAGACATACATACTAAATTCACTAGAAGCATTGGTGTTAATGTTTCTGATATAGGCGAAATATACGTTGCGATTCCGAGAATGAGCAATACATATTAATGGTTGCCGTTTATATTTCGCCTGGAAAATCTGACAGATTCAACAATTTTTATTCGAAAATTTGATGATTTATACCAGGGGTGACCAACCCGCGGCATGCGTGCCACATTGTGTCACGCGAGAGTCGTAACTGTGGCACGCGGAGACTTATTGAAAAATTACAACAATTTTTGAAAATATCACTGAATTAATTGAATTACAATAGAAAAATATCATGAAGAGAATACGTATTAAAAAAACAGAAATTTTCAGCGTGAGATTTTAAAGGCGCTAAGAAAGATTTTTTTCTTCAGTATAGCGCCAAAAATGAGATCATGCTCCAAAATTTACAATTCCACAGCATTGTAACGTTCCGAGAAAAGCGTTGAATAACGTGAGACTAAAAACAAATAAATTCTCTCTCTCTCGGACGGTCCAATCTGCCCAAAAAGTCAACCTCTATCGGGGGTGGTTAATTTTTAACATCTCGGATTTCTATTCGAATTTCGGCTTACCCTTGCTGTCCTATAGTGTTTATAGCTGTCAGCGTGATGTCAAATAAAAAGGTTTTCCAAAGGTGTTGGCTATTTACGATTTCTGTAAAGTCAAGAAGTAATTCTGCAATATATTTGGAGATCGGTTGTTGTACGGTAGAAGTAATTCTATCTGCACAAAGTAGCCACTTTATAAAGCAGAGGGAGTGAGAACCTGCATCCACGACCAATTAGAATGCTGAAATCGGAGGCTAGAAATTTTGTAACGTAACATCGACAAATTTTTTCTAGCAGTCAGACTCATTTGATTTTAAACTCTGTTTAGAAAGATGTTAAGCCTTTTTCCATTTCTAAAATTGTTTTTAGATTTTAACGGTAAGCGTAGTTGTTTAATTTTTTTTTTTATTTTCAATTTTTTTTTTTTTTGGAGTAAACCTTTGATATCGAAAAGAAATTATGAAGAGGATATTGCAGCACGTGATTTTAAAATTGTCTGGGAAGAACAATACGTGTTAACACATCAAAATGCTTCCAAGCCAATTTGTTTGATATGTGGAATTTGTATAGCAGTTCCAAAAAAATTTAACTTAAGGCTCCCGGTGACACGCCACCACGAAAACCCGAGCGTAATGTTAATCCTATGGAGTTTCTTATAATTCAATTTACGACTAAGGTATTGCTTTTAACTGTATGAAACAAAATGCATCCTAAAAATAAAATAAAAATTAATGTTTCTCTTGATTTCGATTTTTTAAAAAAAATTCTAAATATTTTTAAATATTTATTAAAAGCTTGAAAATTTACATTTAGTGCGTTGAAACGATCATAAAAATATTTTCAATTATCGGATAAAAAAGGTAAAAACGCGGAAATCCTTTATTTTTTATGCTCTTTCAAACACATATACTTTAAAATTTTTAAACTAATTTATTTGCGAGGAATTAAATAAGTCAGCATTGCATATTTGGAATGAGGGGAAAGTAAACTTGTAACTCCGCCTTCTTGCGGAAGGATACATGAAATTTCCCCTGTGTTCCCTTGGTGAAAGGGGGTGATTTATGACTCTTCCGTGGATTGTGTAACAGAGATGTTTTTTCCCCCCAAAATGGGTCTTGTTTTCTAAGAATCTATAGGCATTCAAGATACTGTTTACAATTACATCATTCTTAGGAAAGTTTGAGTCTGTGCTTGAAAATAACTTCAAATACGTTTTGTACAAAAAGCTAACCTCTGTTTTTATTCCACCTTTCTTAAAATTATTTATATTACTAAATAAGTTATATTTTATTAATAATTAAAATAAACAATTTATATTTATTAAATGCGTTTGAATCGTCAGGATAAAGTGAATTAGTTTTCGCATTCTTTTCTTACATATCTCCAAAATCGAAATTCATGTGTTTTTTCCAAGTTTAAGTTATTTGAATACTTTGAAATCTCAAGTATATGTGTCATATTTTAGTCATCATGTCTATTGTGTGTGTGTCTTCCCGAAATTGAACAAGAATATTTATTTTTGATTAAAAATTACATGACTCTTTGTGTTAATTAAATAAAATTTTCATTACAGATAAAATTATTCGATAGAAAATTATTTCCAATCATACCCGATTAATTTTTTTCAGGATTTATGTTACTATTGCGTATTTACCAGGATAAAATGTCAGATGTTACACATCATATGCGACTACTGTAATACTCGTTCCTTTTTTTTTTTTGTAACTGAATTTATATTAGAAATTCCAACACTAAAACTATTCTTCAAAAAATTGTGTGGGTCCCAAAACCAATACTCAATATACTTTATCAGTGGCGTAGCTAGGTATCCAAAGGTCTTGGTGCAAAAAAAAGGAGAATATTGGTGGAGTTTTATTAATTAAAAATATATTAGTATTTTATATATATATATTATATATTTTTTATATATATATATATTTCAAAAATATACTAAAAATAGTTATATACCTAAGATAACTATCGTCATAATAGAAAAGATTTAGCCACAGAAATACTAAAAGCAAACTCCCAGCCTTAGGAACTAGGAATGCAGGTTTAAACACAGTTTTCTGGCCAGCCAACCTTCACCTGAATTTGCCAGTATTCTGGGCCATAGGGAAAGCAATAAATTTCTAGAGAAGTTTAACTATATTATAGATAAAACCATAATCAATTAATGTAATACTATAATGTTATAGCCTTTAATAATTACTAAAATATTTAAAATCAAAGCCAAACTAATAGACTTACCATGTGAATACATATTCGCCTCTTATGGACAATAACAGTAACGCATATAATTATTATGTATTGATAAAGTAGCAATATTACTATATATATATATATATACTTTTAAAATTTCTATATTTTATTTTAAAATTTATAGAAAATAAAAAATACCATCCAGACATAAACGATTAATTTTTAATAAAATATATTATTACAAAATTATTTAGCTAGAGGCGCCATCTATCTATAAACTGTACAACTGAAAAAACTTTTTTTATTTAACTGTTATATAACTTTTTATAAATTTAAGAGGGTAACTGTGTTCTATACAATGTTTAATAAAGTTATTAATATTTAAATATATATTAGATTTATCACTAACTAATACCTTGTTACGATAAATATAATTCAAAATAATATTTCGATATATTGAAATAGATAAGTTTGAATTCCAGGAAGGAACTTTAAGAATGTTAAAATTAAAATAATCTCTTTTATCATAAATATTTCTATCAAGTAATTAGTTTTAACAGGATTATTATTAATTTTAAGTAGCTTTAAATATCCCGGATAAAAATTGATATTGGGATTATAATTATTATTTTTACCAAAAATAATTAGGTCATCTATGTATCTAAAAATGTAATAATCATTATTAATATAATTATTTTCGTAAAAGTGTAAATATAAATTAGCCAAACTATTGCTAGCAGGGCCACCTTGAGGCAAACCTTTGGTTTGTTTGTACAGAGAACCATAAAAATTAATGTAGTTTTCTTTTAGGACAAAATTTATTAGAGTACTAAATTTTTGTAAATTAATATTAAGGTTATAATTTCTATGATTATCTAAAATTACCCTAATTACATCATTGATATCAATAGAGTTAAAAAGATCTTCAAAGTCATAACTATGAACTGAATAAGTATTTTTATCTTTAAAAAAATCTATAATTTCTTTACTATTTTTAATTATAGCTTTATTACATTGCTTATTGATGAATTCTTGCAAAATATTGTGCAGCATTTTACCTGCAGCAGTGATATAAGTTTTAAAACCATTTGTTACTGTTCTAAATTTAACAGGATTTTTATGAAATTTAGGTGTTAAAAATATATATGGAAACTTAATCTTATGAATGGAAACATTCAATTTCCTGTATATAGCAGTGATTCGATTAGTAATTTCTTTATCTGACAATTCCAATCTATTGAAAGATTTATTGTTTAAAAAATGTTCATTAATCATAGTATTATAAAAATACTTACAGATAATAGCATAATTACCAGGCACTTTATCTATGTAAACAATGATAAAATTCTTTTGTAAATCATAAATTTTCTGTTTTACATCTTTATAAGTGAGTACTGGTTTAGAACAATAGTTAAATTTCATCAGGTCTTTTAAAATATTGTACTTAAATTCATCAAATGCCCCTCTAAAGGCAAACCATATTTAACTGCAGATTTAGTAATGAAGTTATTTATATCATTATTAATTTGATTTTTAACAGTATTATTGTTGTTAGAAATTGTTAATCTAAAACTAGTGCCTTTACTCATGATATCTTTTAAAATTCCATCTTTGATTATATTTAAATTGCCTGTTACTACATGTTTGTGATAGCTATCAATAAATTCATGATAGTTCTTACATTTACAGTCATCTATGTCAAGAGAAGGTGAGCTATTATTGTAATTAAAGATAAATCTGCCCATCGTTTTATTATATTTAAAAGCTTTTTTAACTATTACATTCCTAACAGGAAAAAGTGACAAATGTCTATTAAAACACTAGAAAAATTAACTTTATCAAATGTATTATTCATGAATAATAAAGTGCAGTATTCTGTAGTAGGTTTATTAAATTTATTGACATTTATATTGAATTTATTAAATAAAAAATTATTAATGTCTTTTATGATGTGAACTGCATGACACACCTTAAAGCACTCATTATTTAAAATTTCATCCAACAGTACAATTTCCTTTTTATTAAGACCAAACATGAAGTATTTGATCTGCTTGATATTAAAGTTTAATTCAAAATCATTTATAATAGCTTTAATATTATCAATTAAAGAATTCTTATCTCTGTTTTTCCTTTTAGTTCTATTGCTTCTTGAGTTTCTTTTAAAATTCTTAACTGAATTGGAAGCAGTATAAAAAATTCTTTGTTATTGCTCTGTAACACAATTTGGAGTGTGTTTTAGCAAGGTATAAAACATTAAGACCATATGGATATATTGTATTAAATATATATATATATATATATATGTGTGTGTGTGGGGGGAGACAATAAGGGGCTAAAGCTTTTTTCTTTCTACTAATTTATTCAAAACTTAACAATAATTAATTCAAGACAAGTAGCTAATTTCTAACAGAGTTCCAGGATCTATCGACGAAAGGAACGCCTGCTCGCGAACTTGTCTCTTTTATCACAGTTCACAACGGTAATACACACACAGTTCAGGTGAAGCATAGGTGACCTTCTCGTCACACCACTTCTAGTCCCGGATTAGAGCTGGTCCCTACTCGGCCAGTTGGTTCCCGGTTGCTTTTCTTAGCAGCAGCGTTGGCTCTCTCTGACCTTCGCGTCAAGATCGCTCGCTCGCTCATCTCTCTCTAGTTAGTTCGCTCGCTGGTGGCTCGCGTCGCCAGCGCCCTCTAGAGTGCCGTCTATGTGGAAATTCTCACATATATATGTAATAAATGTAAATGTATAAATATATATGTAATATATATATATATATTAAATATATATATATTAAATATATATATATACAAAGCTGATTCACATCAGCCCTGTGTCAAGCTCTGCAGAACATAGGAAAGCAAAGCTACAAACTACTTACATGTATGCATATGAGTTTCCTTGTGAATTTAGTGATTACCCAGGTTCGATTTGACATGCGATAGACAGGAAATGATAAAAAAAATATGCACAAACAAGAAAATATTACCCAAAATTATTATAATTATTTAAAATAAAACACAGGAAAAAACAGAGGAGGGGGTCAAAATTACATCAGTCTGTTGCAGATACCAGATTGCGAAACATTGAAACAGGAAAATAGTTTATTATGAATCATATTGTTATAAAAAATAAAATGACCAAGAAGAAATAGCTTCCTGTGTAGTTTTTTTTAGATGTATGGTAAGATATTTCATGGAACTTGATGTTTATTTTCAAATAAAGATTAAAAAAATGAAAAAATTGAAAAATAATGTATTTTTAATAAGTAAAATTCGCAACACTATACAAACAAAGGAAAGAATTTAGGGGAATTCCTTACAAGGTTTGAAATTACTTTCAACGGAGTTGCCATGATTACAGATATGTAACAATCTTTTATATTTATACCACAATTATGGGAGAAATTATCGCAAGCACGACTTGCTTGGTGGTCAAGGCGTGAGGGTTCCCTGAGCTCAAGGGCCCCTGTGCACGGCACCACCTAGCCCATTGGTAATTATGCCACTGTACTTTATTAAATTTATATAAGATTTTTTTTGTTTTTTTTTGTTTTTGTTCTTTTTTAAATAAAATTATTGAACTGAATCGGAAATAAAGAGCTGACCTGAAATATTTCAGGAAAGAGAATAATTTAAATCACATTACACTATTCATTCCATTAATTTTATAAATTTATCTTGTCACTAAACTGTTTAAAAAAGGATTTTGATGCAATTTAGTATTGAAGAATATCACAGGAAATTCTTTTGAATGTACAGAAATACATATATAAAGGTTTTTGCCTTAACTAAAACTTATATTTTTATAAAATTCAAATGAAAAACTGATGTTCCTCAAAACTGAAACGAAACAGCGTAAAAAAAGCAGTTTCTTTGTACAACTAGAATGTCGGGCACAGTTTTCATGTAATTTAAAACTGCCATGGGTGGGCAGTAAAAGAGGGGTCAGTTGTCATATAAATAGTCTTCAGTTGGTTGTAAACTGGACCCTCCAAGAACAAAAATAGAAGGCGAAAGAGAGAGAGGGGGGGGGGTCCTGTCTCGAACTCCCTTTGCACTTAGAATCCCTCTCTCAACGCAGAATGTAAAATTCCAAAAAAGCCGCTCCAACATCTCAGACTTTCATGATATGGGATTGAGGACTGTTTTTCAGTCCAGACGCCCACAGATACATCGTAATAAAAAGAAGAGGCTTGTATGATTCTGTGACGTCATTTTCTTTCATCATGACAGCTGTCAGAACATAATCATCAGAAAATGGGATCAAGTAAATGCAAATTTGGAAAAGTAGTAGCTTGAAAAAAAAATGTTTATTTCAAAGTCAAGAAAATATTGAAAATTAAGAAAAAAGGCATATAATTTATCTTTTATGAAGGAACTATTTACCTCCAATCATTAAGACCAGTACTCATGAGTACTTGGCCTTTCCCTTAGAAACGCCCATTCCCCCCTCCCAGAAGAGAGCGCTTTCATCGTTTTAGAGTTGGAATTTCTGTCTACGGGACCCTTAAACCGTCAGTGATTTCAACAGCAAATATCCTGTTGGATCAAATTTGCAAACGGAATTTATCAATAAAAAAAAAGAAATCTTTAACCGGCCAACAATCTTTGTTCCAGAAGAAAAATGACGAAATGGAAACTATGGTGAAGGCTTCTTATGAACTTTCTTTGTTGTTAGCCTGCAAGAAAAAACCATATTCTGACAGAGGAGATAATAAAAAAGTAGCCTTATAATTTTCGCCCAAAATGTCGGTGATCTAAATGTCAAAAATATGGTTGATAAAATAGCTTTGTGTCTAAAATACCGCCATGCTTTGTATAGATGACATGGGCTAGGATTTGTGTTTGAACACAAATTGTCTCTGGACTTCAAAATTGCAAATAATTTTCATTAACTTTGGATTAAAGCTGTGATATCACAGACACAATGCGCAGTTAAGCACCTTTGTGCGTTACACGAACAACAATTTTGATACTGTGAAAGAACTTCTTGATTTGCGCCAACTAGCAGGAGAAGACATTTTTAAGGAACTTTTGAAGTTAAAGTAAAATGGACAAAATTAGACAGTGTTTGCACAGTGGGTGGCAAAATAAAAGATTTGTTGCATTGCTTCAAAATTTTTTCGGAAGAAAAGTTTTCAAGTATCATTGTATTATTCATCAAAAAGCTCTTTGTGCCAAGGACTTAAACTTGTCTTTCGTTGTTGACCCCGTGGTGCGCTGTATCAACAAAATACGAGCTCGTGCTCTGAATCGACGAAGATTTCATACGCTTTTCCTTGAAGAAACGGAAGAAAATGGCGAGTTACTCCTTCATTGTAGTGTGTACTGGCTTTCCAAAGGCAGTACATTTGAGAGATTTTGAAGTTTGAGGGAATGTGTTTTAGAATATCTGGAAGAAAACGATGAACTGCCCAATGAATACTCACTCCTCATGAGTGAAAGTTGGCTGTGGGGCTTAGCTTTTCTTATTGATATAATGGAACATTTAAACAATTTAAATTTAAGATAACAAGGAAAAAATTGTATTTTTCCTAGTTCGTCATATATCTTCTTTTGTGAACAAACTTTTGCTTTTTTGTCTGGATTTTGGAGAGAGAAAATTAACCCATTTCCCATCATGCAGGAATTATCTGCCAAAGTTAGTAATGTTCCGAACTATGATAGATTTAAAAATTTAATATCCATTTTGTAGGATTCTTTCAGTGCCAGGTTTGAGGATTTTAAAGATAAAAAAAATACTGAACTTTTCACTAATACTTTTTCGATTTCTCTTCAAGACATTAATTGCTACCCACCTCAGGTACAAATTGAAATTATTGACATGCAGCACCATATTACTCTGAAAAACAAATATAAGGAAATTATTTTAAATACAAATAATCCCAATTGCATCGAATTTTGGAAATTTGTGCCACCAAGTAGTTTTTCAAATTTACATGATTTAGCGCTCAGATATTGTTGTAGGTTGGATCAACATATGTTAGTGAAGAAATATTTTCTGTTACGAATGTAGTTAAAACAACATATCTGTCAAAATTAATTAACATGCACCTAAAACACCTAATTTTGTTAGCACCTTCACGAATTAATCCAAATATAGATGATTTAGTAAAAAACTACAAATTCAAAAACCCCATTAAGAAAGTACTGACTGCTTAGTAATCATTTAAAATTAAATGTTTCAAGTTGATTATTTTTATTTTGTACCTAAGCTAACTGATTGATCCTGTAAAAATTTATCAATAACAAAATATATAAGTTTATACTTTTGTTTCATTTGTTATACCAATTTTTTTAGATTTCATTATATAAAACTTGCATTTTTAAAAATATGTTTTTGTTATAAATAACCCATAATAAACCAATAAGTAACATTGTTTTCACTTTTGTATATTTTTTAGTTTGGTGGAGAAGTTGGAAGTGGCACGCATAACTTTTTTTTATCAAATTGTGGCACGCTTCCCAAAAAGGTTGGCCACCCCTGATTTATACAAAAGAAGGTTCTGAAACACTAAAAAGATTTGGCGAAAAATATGATAATGTACCGATGATTTTAAGTGGAGACTTCAATATTAACTTTGCAGATGATAAAAATCTTTCACTAATTGAATTTCTGAATGAAACATTTAATTTAAATATGTCCAATGATCAAAAGCTCAGTGCTACAAAATATAAAACGACGATCGATGCGGTTTTTACGCGATACTTGGATAAATTTGAATCAGACCTTTTCCTTTCTTACTTTAGTTACCATAAGCCTATTGTATCTTTTTTAGAACAAAATGAAATAATTGAAAGTACAAAAAGTCTAAGTATTGTTGAAATTAATGATGACAATGATGCAAACAATTAAAATAATGTTAAAAATCAAGTACATTGAAATTTAAGTAAATACAAATACTATCCATAAATAATATGATTGTATATTAATTGTTATTTCAATTGAATTGTATTTATATTTTGTCATGATCTTGTACAGCCCGTAATATATTTGAATAATAAAAAAAACCATATAAACATGCGTATAATTGTTGCTCGGAGTGTCAATAGATGTGAAAACCAGATTGAAGTTGATAATTTTAATTCAAACATTATGAAATTTCAAAAAAAAAATTCTAAGTTTTCACTTCTATCGGCAATCTCTAAGACTGCCCCCCCCCCTTCTGCCTAAGTTTTTTCATTTCAGAAAATAAATTATTATGGCTAAGCGTCGATTCCGCTTGATACGCCCGAACATGTACGTTAGCGAAATAGGAGTGAGTAATCAAGTTGTGTAGCACTCAAACAAAAGACGAATCGACGATTTGAAAGTCGCATAAGTCGGTGTAGCGTAAGTCCAGGTATTACTGTGTAAAATTTTGTTGGAAAGTCCATGATTGTCGTGGCATCTAAAATGATGGAAAAACGTACAGTTTGAATTTATAATATAGAAGGGGAAAAAATACTTAGATTTTTGAGGCTCGTAATCAGAAATGACTTCATGGAAATGTGGAGAAATTTTTTAATCCATTCTTATCCATTTATTCCTACAAAAGAACGTTATTACTAAAACCGTCTGTAAATTAATCGCCTAACTATAAGGGTAAAAACACTAAACTAATAAACAATATATGAAAATAATTTTAATAAGTGTGGTCATTTTGTTTTGCATCAATATTTATTTAATGACATTATTGTTAATTTAAAAGTCTTATAGTTGTTTTTTAATACGAAGTTTTCAGCATCTATTTACAAATGTATAAATCGACATTTTATTACGACTAGAAACTTTAGAGGTACTATCGAAATTAAAGTGCAAAAAATAAAAAATGAATCTTCTTTTTAGTCGCGAATAACGTGTTTATTTTTATACGGGGAGGGAGAGAGAGCTTTCCACCTGCTGTCTTATTCAAACTTAAATCAAAATAAAGTTCAATGACAGGAAACCATAACTAAATCAGTATTTTCAGTTTCAACTGTAATTTAAAGAGGAAATCTCTTAGAAAATGTTCTTAAACGGAAATTCCAAAATGTTAAGCTAATCCGAAAAAGCATTATTTTAACTTACTTTATGATAGTATTATTTTAACTGAAGGATTAAAATAGGAACGTGAAATTTATTAGTCACCAAGATGGCTATGGTTTTAGTTTTTTTTTTTCTTCTTCTTATATAATACACATATATGAAATTCGATAACGGCCTTGTGGTCGTTAAAACTGTTATTTGCATAGAACAAGCTTATTACTGTTTAAAGTAGGTATATAAAGAGCTATGCATTCTGAGCATTTCTGTAATTGCTTCCTCTTTTATATTCCATTTGGTTTTTAGCGCGTTTTTCAAGTAGTGTAAAAAAAGCGCTATTAGGACTCAAATTTCGTCCTCTTCCTTCCATATTTTGTCGTACCTTTTTCTCAGCCAATAAGCAACCAATTGACCTCGGGTTTTCGGCATTTGGTCGCATTTGTGCCCTAGATGAGCCGAATCATATTTAAATTTTCCCGTAGTTTTCCCGAATTTTCCTGAATTTCGCTAGTTTATAACAAAAATTTTTCAAATTTTACCTAGTAAATTTATTATTTGTAAAAATGTTTCTGTTAGTAAAAAGTTCATTAGTTGCATTATTGTAAAATACAACATGTGAAAAACGCGCTAAAATTACTTGGCCATGCCAATGATTGAAATCTTGTTTTAAACTTGTAGTGGATGACACTTTATGTTAATACAGTTTTTTCAAACATGAATTAAGTAATTAAATTTAATTAATGAATAAATAGTATAACAAACAAATAATAATCCAACACCATATATAGAAAGGAAAATAGAAAATTTTGCAAAGAAAAAATGGCTTTCTATTTTGCTATTTAATATTGTGATTCTGTCATATGTATATACATACTTATATTAATTGTAATTATTTTATAAAAAGTAACTAAAATATAAAATTTTCGTTGTTGACTTAAGTAGAGGAATTGACTTAATTTTTTTCCCTTTATATTACTTGTTTTTTAGTCTTGACAGGCACCGTATTGTGTATGTTGTGTAGTAAACCGATATTTATTGAAGGGGTCATGGGGGGGGGGTTCCTAGTGTTAATAGTCTACAGTCTGTGATCGACGATGTTCTTGCCTAGCTCTAGGTTCTAGCTCCGATATCACTAAAACACTGAAAACTCAGAAATTATTGTAACTTTATGAATAGTAAGTTATTCACACAGAATAAATACGATTAAAATATAAATATTGATTTCTATTAAATTTGGTTCTAACATTCTAAAGTTACCTGCTTTGAGAAAGGCTCGTAGATATCGATTTAGTATAACTGAATTAAAATTTTTATGTTACCTTTTGTAGTAAGATTTAGAGGCAAAGCATAATGGATTTTTTTAAAAAGAAAATTAAAAGATACTAAAAGCTATGACAAAATAGGAAACGTATTGATTTGAATGATTATTGTATGTTATTCCATTGTATTTTTGTCGAGTATAATATTGCTTAATTTGTACTCTCCTAGAAAGCAAATCGCGTTTCAGAATCTGTACAAAATCTGATTCATTTGCTTTATCAATTTGTTCAGTTGCTTTGGTGGTTATTTGACGAACTCTCTACTATACATAACCATTTTCTCATGAAGGCGTTCTTGGAAACATGGTTGTTTCTATTCGAAGAGTTATAGTATTTGTATATTTAAAAGTAACTCTTATCTGTGTATAAAGTTTTGAAATTTTATATAGAAATTCATTCGTAAAATCAGGTTTGGCTCATTTTTTTTGTTATGGAATTTAAAGTTTAAAAGATAAAATTAAGATTTTTAAGATCTCACGTTCTTTGAATTAAAAAGTAGTGTAGTGTATTCAATCTTTAAACAGCGTAGGTTCGTGGAAAGTTTTTTAAAATTTATTTTAATATTGGAGGGGGGGGGGCGAACCGATTTTTTGAATTTTATAGGATAGTTTTGCAGTACGTGGAACATTTTTTGTTTTGAATGTTGACTTGATTAGGGAATTTCAAATGAAATACACTTTTAAAATTGTACCACTAAGTTTGAATGATTGTTGAACAAAACTGTCCAAGATTTATCGACCTAAGATTGCCGTAACATGTGCATATTATTTGAATATAAATTAAGTTCAAATTATATCCAAACCTTTTCTTCAAAAAAATTATTTCGTTATGCCCTTTTTGTTTTTTGAGCATTTACGACTACTTCTCCCCCCCCCATTTCAAGTAAGCTTTAATTTGATGAAGGTTTTCACTGTGAGGAACAACTCTGATCAGTTGTTGAACAGGTACTTTAATTTTTTCCCGACTGTTACCTTTAAGGAAACTGTAACCTATCAGTTGGCGTTTTGTGGAAGTTTGCAGATTGGAATACTTGATCACGTGTTGACCTCTCACTAAAGCATACTTCAAAAACTGTGAGGTCGGTAGCCAAAGCTCTCGTGTTGTTTCTGAGTGCTACGTTAAATAAATTCAGTCAAATATATTGCTAAAGTCTTGTACTACACCATAAGGTTGCAAAGATCGTGGCTTATTAGTCACACTTGGTTTTCTTTTTTTTTTCTTCAAATTCTTACTCTATTAGCTCACTCTTTCTATTTATTTATCTTGTTCAAATTTTCAATCTATACTAATAAAAGAAAGAGTTTGTGTGTTTCAGCTGTTCCGGCGAAATTAAGCAACCCAGATGTATGAAACTTGGCATGTAGAAGCTATAGGTCGTTATGCTATTAACCTCGAAGAGTTTTTTTCGAAATTTGCTTTAGATTTTTTTAAAATTCAATTATTATGCGATTTTCAGCTAAATGGAGATATGACGTCATCAGCCATGTCAAATCTTAACTTTGCGAAAATTAATATTTTGAGCAGTTTTGGAGGGGATTTTAGCACATTTAACTGTAAATATATTTATTTTAGTTGTATTTATTCATTTTTTTTCAACTCTTTGTGGAGGAATTGCATTTGTTTTTCGAAAAAATAGTCTTAAAAAAATGTTTTTCTAAATTTTGTTTTTCCGATTGGCAACACTAATTTGATAACAGTAGATATTTTCGTATTTGATTTCTAACGTATATCTTTTTCATTTCTTTTAAAAAAAAGGGTGGTTGTTTGTTACTGATGGAATGGGGTAATATGTACCATTAAAGTGTACTAATTACTAATATTCAGGCGATGTCATTTGGTTCTAAGTTTAACTTTGGCGCCGAAAACCTGTGCCATGATATGAATCTCAGATGGATTGTAATCAAGTTAAGTTTATCCACCGTATTGAATTTGTGTTACTGTGTATAATTTTTGTTCAAATTATTTCTTATTTCCTTTTGTGGTTTGTAATAATGCATGTTGATTGCGTAATGGAACAACTACCCATCTTGCAAGGCCTAAAGGTACTATTTTTATTGCTGTAATCACTTTAAAAATATTTACTTTCCATAAAATGTTCTATTTCATTTTATGCTCCTGATTTATCTTAGCTGTAATATGATTATCAAAAAAGCTTGATTACACTCTTCAAATTTTTGCTGTATCTGAAAAATTTTTGTAGCCCAAGCACAACCATAGACTGATAATACCACCAACATTCAGGTTAGCAAGAATAAGGAGAAGCAAATGTGCAAACCAAGGTCCTTGCAACTGTTTTGTACCATAATATGAACAAATGTTTTTGCATTATTGACTCTAAGAATAACATAAAATTAATAAACAACATGGGGAAGCAAAAAAATTTTCAGATACTGCAAAAAGATTTAAAGATGTAATCAGGCTTATAGTACAGCTAAGATTAATCAGGAGCATAAAATGAAATAGAACATTTTATGGGAAGTAAATATCTTTAAAAGTGGCCACAACAATAAAAATAGTAGCTTTAATAACCTTAGGCATTGCAAGATGGGTACTTTTTCCATTGCGCAATCAGCGTGCATTATTACAAATCACAAAAGTTGATATTCAGATACATGAATTTAATACGGTGGATAAACTTAACTTGATTACAATAAATCTGAGATTCATATCATGTGGCAAACATATGTTTCATTTCATGTAATGTCGCCAATAGGTTGCGACAATATGTAAGTACCATAGAAAATAACACTCCATTCAAACTAATTGGGATTATTAGATTGCCAATATTGTGATTTAAATTAGAATTTATGATACTTGCATATAAGTGTCATCACAGCCAAATTGGCGCCATGCTAATCGCTTCTTGATATCAAAACAACAAAGATTCTGTGTTTGTGTTTTTATGTGAAAAAAAAAATCAGTCAGATTTTGTTGGGATATAGTGTGATTTGCTTAGTGCCAGTTTGGCTGTGGTGATGCTAATACGTAAGAAACA
>BMAO01013415.1:0-18806 GCA_019973975.1 Trichonephila clavata
TCTCTCTCTCTCTATATAATATTGTTTTCTTCAAATTTTCAATCGTTAATAAAATGGCATTTTAAAGCACTAAATTGAGCTGAAATTTTATATGCACGATTGTTTTGGATGACAAAACAGTAATTTAATTAAATTAATAGATTAAAACTAATTATTCAAAGAAGTGGAAATACAGCCATTTTTGGCATCATTTTTGCGGACTTAGCGATCCTTTTGGCGACTTGTGTCAAAACATGATAAGGTGTTTTTCTCACATTTTAAAAGCGCTCATTTGAGCTGAAATTTTTATACACTATTGCTTTGGGTAACAACATCATAATTTATATTATAATTAATTAAAATTATTGACCGAAATTAATTACTTAAAGAATTACAAATACAGACGTATTGGCTTCATTTTTAGCTACTTGAGTCAAAACTTTAAAAGATTTTTTTCCCCACTTCAAAAACTGAACAGTTGAACTGAAATTTTATAAACACGATTGTTTTGGATGACAATGTGATACTTTAATGAAAATTAATAAAAATTAATTGCCACTTATTTTGTTATATGTATATACATATTTTATATTAATTGTAACTATTTAATAAAAAATAACTAAAATAAATTTTTTTTTTGTTGATCTAAGTAAGAATTGGCTTAAATTTGTTTTTATGTTACTTGATTCTTTAGCAAATTAAAAATATCTGTTTTTCTCTGGTAGATTTCTTTTTCATATAGTAATCTTTTTATTTTACTTATTCAAAATAGCTGATTTTTTTTAAAAAAAAGTTCAGTGTAGAACATTAGGAATATTGAAGTCTGTTAATAGTTCTGATAAAACACATTTTATAAATAGAAAAAAATTACCAATACACCTTTTAATATTTTAGATAAGCACAGTTTCACATTTGTTATTCTGATCTAGAAATGTTACAAAATTTAATGAAAAAAGGGTTTTTTTCCAACACCTTTGAATGTTTATGTAATATATTTTTTATAAGCACAGTTTTCTTTTGTTATACGTAAATTTATTTGCAGATTTTTTATCCGTATCTACAGTTTGAATTATTTAAAAACCTTGCTCAGTTATTAATATTCTATTTAGGAACTTCTACTGACCATTTAAAAATTACGAATCTGTATTAAATTTTTCTCAATTTCCCTTAAATAAAAATAATTATTATAGTTAAAAGCACGAAAGAATATTAGGAAGGAATGCTGAAATACTTTACATTTCTCAGATAGCGTTCAAGAAATTAAATTCTTATATATCAAATTATAGAATGAATAAAAAAAATTGAAAAATAAAACGCAAACGAGGTTTTAATTTCTTGTACTAAATTGACTTACTTGCTCAAAACCATAGTAATGTTTAGATTGAAACCCTTTTTAAAAAAAGCATGCTTTTTTTTCATACACGTGTGTTCAAACCTGATAAAAACAAGCAATATATATAAAAAAAAAAAAATTAAGTCAATTCCTACTTAGACGAACAAAAATAATATTTTAGTTACTTTTTATTAAATAGTTATACAATTAATATAGATATGTGTATACAAATGACAGAATCACCACATTAAGTGGCAGTTAATTTTTGCAGCTGAATAGTGCAAAATTATTTTTCACTCAATCACTCGTAAAAATTCAAAACATAATCTAATTTTATGCCACCCATCCGGTATAGTGGTTAGTGACGCTGACTGCGATGCCGTAGGGCATGGGTTCAAATCCCGGAGAAGGCATGGATGTTTGTGTTGTAATCCTTCTTTCCTTTGCTACATGTGTTTTATGCTTACTTCTATGCAAGCCCCCGTGTTGTACTTTGGGGTGCACAGGGTTATAAATGTTTTCAATAATAAAAAAAAAAATCTAAGTTTCACTGCTTTTTAGTGATATTTTATATTAAGGGAGATTACACTTCTATATATATATATATATATATATAAATATTAAATATAGAGAGAAAAAAATCTTTACACATATATTTTTTTCTCGAGAATCAATTAGAGGCAGAAACTCTAAATTTTTCAACTGATTGAACAGATATTTACTTTTTTTGGAAGTGTGTGACGGTGCTTACGCGTTTCACTAACCTTCTCTCAAATTCTTTTAAATTGTATTTATTTTAACCAATTCCCGCTGAGAGCTAAAAGTGTGACTTATGCAAACAAGATAGTTTCGGGTTTAGCGAGTTCGAAAGAGATATAAAAGGGAGAAATGAAATGAAGAGATGAGGATGACTACGTGTTTGATAGAGGAGTTAACTACGTGATTGATTAAGAAGGTGATTCTAGGAGATTAGTTTAACTAAGTGAAGTTTGTTAGCTGAAGGAAGATTATTGAAAAAGATTCATTAATTCGGTTCGGACGTAACTGAAGATATCAAGGATTGAAACCGCTCTATAGATTCTTCAAGTAGTCAAGAATCCTGTCTTAAAGAGATATCAGGTCTGTGATTTTTATAGATTAGGTTTAAATGCGTAGTTTGATTGTATGCGTTATTCCCCGTGGTATCAGTTAGTGTTCCGTCGTTCATAATTGAATTCTGATCTCACTCCACTATAATCTGTTGTTCTTAAGGTTTGATTAATATTTGTGTGTTTATCTATTAAGACAGATTAATAAAGGATATTGATTTATTAATTTAGTAGTTGTTAATTATGAATCCAACATACTCGAATTTAGATAATGTGCAAAAAGGAGTTAATAATCATAGGGGTAGTGAGAGACTACGACAAGTGTAATTTAAAAAATATATTCTATTTTTATTTTAAGTAATTTTACTGGGTATTATAATAAATGTGTATTAGCAATAATCATTTTTATTGCAATATCTGCTTTTTAGATAATTTTTTAGGAATATTACGACAAAAATTTTCACTTCTGGCTGTAAAAATACATATATGACTAATATACACTAAAAATTTCAAAGACCTGCAAATAGTAAGCTTAGAAAACTAGGTAGTAGTAGTTCAACATTGATTATAGCTGCAAACAGTTTCTAACTTAGAAAAGTGATAACGCAATTTCGTTCTTATTTATATTCAAAATTGACCTTCCTAAAAAAAGTTGTTATTTTCAAAACGAAACACAACAAAAAGAACACACTCATTCAAAAGCAATATCTAATTATCTAACTATAAATAATCCGCCTTATAGCAATGCGAAATTTTCTTATTTCGCAATTTTTCGGTTTTCCTCAACTCTACTCTTAATTCATATTCTCAAACCATTTACTTTACCAATTCGGTTTCGCAATATTACTAAACCAATTATTTCTTAATCATTTTCTTTTTTTTATTTCTTCATTGGAAATTCTTTCCCGTATTTCGATACAACACTTATTCAGTTGGTGCTGTCGCACACTCCGAAGTTCACGGCTACAACCCTCTTGACCACGGTCAAACAACACCGTCCACTCTCAAACATCTCTGGAAATCATGTCAAGTGGAAAAACATCAATTCGAAATGTCTCAGAACCGATTCGGGTTGCCCAAGAATCATTAAAGAACGCAATAAGAAAGGAAGAGGGAATAAATATTTTCAGAGTGAGTGGGCTTGGGTCGGTGGGCGGGATTTTTGATGAGGGAGAAAACCAGGTAGAGTAAGAGTTCAAGAAGTAAGTTCAATTCAAATCTATCTAAAGTTGTGCAATGTATCAAGGGCTACTCATTAGCTCGGGGGAGGGGGGGGGGGGTCATTTGAACGAGATCGTGATGACGTTATTTGAAAAAGAAATCTCGTAGGCCATACCTGACGATGAAACGTTTTAGCCATCGTCGTTCATTGGAGAAGCCATGAGGACCAATAACAAAGAATTTCTTTGAATGAGAGGACATGTACATGCGCAAGGTTTTTGGTGCACCTTGATACCAAAGAGTTTGAGAGAACACACTTCCAAACAGTGTAGCTTGTAATTGTAATGTGCAATTTTAATGTTATTTTAATAATTAATGTATATAATATTTTAATTTCTTGTTTTATTTTAATTTTACTATTTTCGAAGATTATTCATTGGAAAAATAAATGAATAATGTTTCATAAAAGCAAGTTTAGTAATTACAAGTGACTTCCTTAGGCTTGTCATATACAAAATATAATACATATCTTGATAATTTGTGCAATTTATAATTAAAGTCACTTTGTAGCTTTAGCATCGAAGTACATTACTACATTCAATCTATTCTTGTTGAATGAGGGGGGGGGGTCGATGAAAATTATAACTGAAAATTGGGGCACAAATATTGAAAGTTTGAGAAGCAATGGCCTACTGACCGGCTCTTCTGAATCTAAATCTACAAAAAATTACCTATGATTTTAAGTGGTTATTTTAATGTAGATTTTTCAAAAGACAAAATCCAAACCTTTAGTTGATTTTTTAAAATCAAAACTCAATTTATAATTATGTCAAAATAATCCAAATGAAAACACGACGAAGTACGGAACAACACTTGGTGGAGTACTTTTTTAAATATTTAAATAATTTTGAACTATATAAAAGTACTCATAACCTATTTCAGCTGCCATAAACTTATTGTTTCCTTTCTTAGAATACAATCAATTGGCAAATATGGTTGTACATTTTGCAACAAATATTACTTGATGAGTACAGATATATGAATAAATCATTTTATTTGACAATTTATTCACCGAACTAATCCCTGAAATAACATAACAAAATTTGAAGTTTTCACTTCTAATCGTGTGGTCATGTAAGCACACACATAATTTCTTTCTTTTTTTAAAAAAAATAATCTGAATTTGGTGCATGTGTGTTAAGGGTCAAAAATCAATTGAGGAACATTCTTGGCATTTTAATTTTAGATCTACGTGTATCATTAATGATATGATCAAGTCTATTATTATCAAAAAAGTATTGTTCAAATATTTTAAATTAATAAAATATTTTTAAGTTTATAAAAAAATGTCTTATTTTCTTTTAATATTTTTTAACTAGTTAACTAAGTGCGGCTGCGGTTACTGAGGGTTCATATTGGTGAACTTATCATCGACGATATTTTTGTTGGATCGTGGATTTGAGTCCTGACGCCAGCAGAGATCAATCACCCTGTAGATGGGCTGATACAGGCTAAATTTGTAGAGGCTCCTTATCTTTGCGGGGTGTTGAATTTTGGTGAATGAAATCTTTAACACCCTTTCATAAGCTTCACGTGTATGCAACGTAATCTTTGATTTCAGTTTTTACCCATTTTAAAAGGTCAGATTAATTCGAAAATTTTCTGACTTGCCCAAGACCGATGACTATACAATAATTTAATAATTTTGTTCCATTGTCCTGATTAAGATCATCAGGATTAACGATTTCCCAATTACAGATCCCATTCCGAATCTGGCGACCGAAAGATCAAGTTACAACTTAGTTCGATTAAATGTAAAAAGGTGTTGTTTTTTTTTTAGTTTTTTTTAAACTGTAATTTTATTTAAAAGTTATCCTTAATACCTGATCATGACTCAAATGAACAAGTTCATCCGTAATAGCCCTAATGATGCTTCAGAGTGGGATACTGATAAATTATCATAGCCATTTTAAGTATATATATTATATATATAATATAATATATATATATATATATTATATATATATTTAAGTTATTTTTTTTCCAAGATTTTCTTGAAATGCATTTTGAATTACATAAAATTGTTGTTTTTATACATATTTGTTTTACTTTTGCATATATGATGTTTTATAATGAAATATCTGAGAAATCTATAATTGGATAAATCACATTAATATATGCTAAAAGCAGTGGCGTAACGAAAAAGTATTACGGTCCCCTTAGAAAGTCAGGTTTTGGGCTCCAAGCCTGATTTTATGTAATTGGCATCACTTTGGGCCCTTAGAATTCTGCCCCTCGAAGGGTGGGACCCCAACAACCCCAGGTTTCAGGGGTGTACGTTACGCCACTGGCTAAAAGAAAATTCAACGAGTCTTGAGTTATATTCACTAAATGATTCCATTTTTTGTAAAACGGCCTGATATGAGTAATTTAAAAACACTCCATAAATGATAATTCAATTTTGAATATTTTGCAAATTAAATAATGTATAAAATTTTAAAGTTTTTTTTTTTCATTTTTATTAAATATTTGAAAGCAACACTCACCTTTTTTCTACTGCATGAACCATTATATTTTCCAACGGTTATCCGCAGGGGAAAAAGAAATCCTATAATAAAAAAAAAAACGCTGCACAGTAAAGAAAGGCTATTTAATGAAATTAAATAGTTTTTTAGAACACTAAATATTACACAAAGTATTTTTACTTTATTCATTACAACCTCTTTAGTAAAACTTCTGAGGGATGTATTTATAACAAGTTGATTTATTTTCGTTCACAATTCTGCACCCTTTATCCTAAGTGAAAAAATTAGACATTAAGGTATTCGGCTAAGTTCGGAACCGTGAGCTTGTAAAAATTGTATAAATGTATATTATTTATGATATTTAGTGTCACTTAGGTTAGAATACGTGTATAAAAATTCTTCTAAGAACATTATTACAATAAAGGTTATTTAATTACAATATTTTGACAAAAAATGAACATAGAATGGACTATTTTCAAAACATTCTTCTTTTATGGAAAATGCTTCTATAATAATAATATTTTGTCTGTATATAATTCAAATCTCTGTACAGAGCCTTAGCTAAAATATTTGATTTCTAGAACTTAGAAGTGGATTTATCCATATTTTAATACAACAGAGGGTAGAAATTTTAAGGAAAAAAATGCTGATAATTATTTAAATTGGTCGTAACCCTAAAAATAGTGTGAATTTTTCATAACTCATGGTTCATCCCCTCTGGAGAAATATTTACTTTATATAAGTAAAATATTATTATTATTATAGAAGCATTTTTCATAAAATGAGAACGCTTAGAAAAACAGATCATTCTAAGTTAATTTTTTGCTAAAATGTTGCAATTAAATAATTTTTTGTAGTAATAATATTTAAACAATTTTGTACATGTATTCTAATTTTAAGTGATGCTAAATATCGTAAACATTATCCATTTATTCACTTTTTTTTTAAATCATGGTCCCAAAAGTAGTCGGATACCTTAAAAATATTAAAAAACAGAATATGAGTCGCGCGCGCCTGAAAAGGTGTAGTAGTCGGTAGCGCTTTAACTCACTGTCCTCTTTCCAATGAAATGGTCAAGTGACAAATCTCGTTTTAAAGACAATGGACCAGAGCGCGAACGTTAAAACAAAGAATCTGCATTTTTTTTGTTGGGGCTGTTTCGTCCACAGGGCGGGTCCAGTGTTTGTTTGTCTTGCAAATGGTGTTTGTTCTTTGTGTCGTGTCCACAGATGCCTATCGGGGAGGCCGGGCTGTGTGAATGTGTGCAATTGAGATTTTCGTGTGAGATCCCTGAAATGACTTTGTTTTAATAACTCAATCGCGTAATAGTGCGGCTGCTTTTCACAATTCATTTTTATTTAAAAAACGAAATTTAGGGCAAAAATTATTTCAAATGGTTTCAATGGAAAAGTACAATACATTGATAAAGAGTAAATGATTTTGCCTTGAATATTCAGAAACGTAAATGAATAAATGTTATCTGAAAGACACAGAATTATCAATAAATTTTACTTACAATTTTTGAAGTGAGTGAATTATGGTTAGTGTTTTAACCAAAAGAAAATGGTACTTACGTATTATACAGTAGTGGTCAAAGTTGTGGACACTTTTAAAAATTGTTTGTCTTTTAAGATCGTATGCTTATAGAAAATGTTACGTTGCACAGAATGCAAAATCTTTACATTATTTTAAAGAGAATTTAATACCAAATTTGATACAAAAAACAAAATCCAAATTTTTGCAATGCAACGAAGAAGGAGCTTTAAACTATTTTCAGATCAACAGAGATGTGAAGCTGTAATAAAATAATAAAGGCTACCCCTCCCCAAACACTGATAACTCACTGCTATCATTAATATTTAATGTATATCAATAGTTACTGGATCATGACTTTTTGCGTTGCATCCAAAATCATGGCAAATGGGTCTTCTTTAAGCAGACGACACCATGTAAATTCGAAAGAGTGCAAATCTTAATGTCTTGCAGATTCGAGTAGTTTCTAGTTTTGCCATTTTGCTAAAACCCATAGTCCTTCGGGTACTTACGTGTTAGACCAAAATAATCCACTGTGTTATCTTCCGTTGAAAATAGGCCACAAATTCTAAAAATTTTTCACAAAAATGAAAGAAGAATTTTAAAAATTTGAAGAATGTTTCATTTTGCAATGTTCTTATTTTCGAACATTCGTGATTAAAATTCGTGTATGTAACCGTACGTGAGAAATGTATTACCAGTAAAAAATGAAAATTTTACTCGAGCATGCTCGAACAGCATTATTATGCTTTAATATGCTCAGGGATAGTTTTCATCTATTAGCAGCATAACGTGGCAATGGTGACAATTTTAATCTGACAAAATTGGTCGGTAGCATATTACAATAAAATGGGTGAGAGTTCTTGCTTACGTCGCACTATAAAACAACACGAGGGCAATTGGCGATGGACCTAGTAATTTTCAATCCCAATCAAGTGAAGAGGATGAGCCCTGTGCTCTGGCATACCATCTCCAAACTACCACACCACATCACGCCAATGGGAAACCTTTGAGCTCGACGGATTTAAACGCCATGTCCTCTCTACACGGTGGGTCTTCAGTGGAACTAAGACTCGGATCCGCAACACTTTGGTCACGAGTTCATGTCCATATCTGATAGGCTGTGACGGATCTATATGTGACCTTCAACTAACAACTCCTTTTGGGTATTCTTTTGGGCCAGCAATTTTAACTAATCTTCTCCTAAAAGAAGAAAACGTGATATGCAAATTGAGTTTAATATATCTATTCCTTCTTCGCGAGTTTGAATGTTAGAGGATTGTGAGTGGATTAGAAGTGAAGTGAATAATGAATATTTAGTGAATTGGCAGTGAAGAGAATACGTAAACAAAAAGTAAGAAAGCCAGAAGTTTAGATAACAAGGCGTGAAAAGTTATTTACAAGATGAATCTTACCAGAACTGGTTTAAGTCCTTGTTAAAAACTACAACACAGAAGTATTATGTTCAACTTGGATTAAATAGAAGACTGCATAAGTTCAGGTACTGTTACCTTAAATTAAGTTAATGTTTAGATTGTTAAACTAATAGTGCGGTCATTAAATACGTAAGCTCTGTGCAAAGTAATATTAAAAAAGAGCCGCATGCAGTATTGAACATATTCTTCCCAAACGCGAATCTCATCTCTCTCTCTTTCTCTCTCGCTCTATTACTTATTTGAATTTATCTTATTCATAGTGTTGTTTATAGTGATCAATAAATTAATTGGAATTTATCAAGTCGTATGATCCTTTAGTTCCTTCCACACCTTTAGCTGGGTCACAGGGTACAAGGGATTTAAACTCGTTTCAAGGCTACCACGTGCACCTGACAATATAGTTATTGACACTTTCCTTTTTTTTTTTGTCCCCAAGCACCAGGCTTCCTCGCCACACCAGCCTAAACGTTTTGAACCTCGAGAAATTTAACGTGCATTAACCAATCTACTTGATAGATGTTAAAATGAAGCTATTCAATTTTTAAAAAATTACAGTAGTACAATAAATATTTTTTAAAGTTCAATATATTTCAATGAATTTTTCTGACTCAACTTATAAACATATATCACATGGGTCTCCCATACGCTATATTCCTCATTGATTATTCTGGTATCAGGCCAGAGATCCGGTTGTGGTTGCAGGTCAGTATAACCCCTTAATATATTATCTTCAGTCTGTTATTAGCATTCCTATACATAAATTGTGAATTTTTTCATTAAATAATAGAAAAAGATTTATTTAAATTTTTTTTATCACAATTGATTCATGGATTTTGGAACTTTAATTTCACTCCTTTATCCTTTTCGAAATTGGATACGGCATTAAAAAATCAGCGATGAATGAAAAACTGTAATATTTTACATATTAAAAGCTGTTGGATTTATCACATGTGTTTGCACGTGAAAAAACGCAATCGTTGTGTTTTTTAAGGGAAAAAAGAACATTTTTCTTCTAAAAAAAGTACAGAAGGAAATCAGTTGAACTTTTCATTGTTATTTTCAGTAATTCAAGACGGAAATAGAAGGGTTTTTTTTTTTAAAAAATTATACACGCATTATTTGAAAAGATACAAAGGATTTTTTTTTATTTAAAATTCTATAATATTGTATCCTTTCTATCTTTTATGTAATTATTTTTTAAGACTACACTACTTGTATTGGAATAGTTTAATGAAATCGGTATACATTATGTAATTAATGTGAAAAATACGCACAGTAAAAGAGAAAAATAATTTTAAAATAATCAATGTAAAACCACATATTTATATTCTCCTCTAATGTTCTGTAAAAATATTTTGTAATTAAATATTCCTAGGATAATATTTGTAATATAAGCTTCATCAAGTTTTAAGTATTAAAAATATATTTTATTATTTATAATTTTGAGGGAACTATCCTTTCATCTTAAATTTGCTTTCAGCCCTATTTATTTTGCATGCATTGCTGAATAAATTATTATTTTATTCCCGATGCAACACAATTGTATCTTGAAAGTTAATCATGCACTTAAATTTTTATTGCTTTTAAGTTTTCAAAAAATGTTAATTATTTTTTTTTTGTATTATATTTACTCTGTTTGTGCCCCCTAAATGAAAACAACGAATAAAGGACCCAAACCTTAATTTTCACAGTGCGTATACAGAGATGGGATATGAAAATGTTTTGTACTTCAGTGCAACCAAACATCATTGATGCCTGTAATATCAACAACTGCTACACGTAAAGGGAGAACAGAATGTCATTTTGAAGCATTGAAATCGCTATTTTATTAGGGTTTCTTACGCGAGCCGCTATAGCAGGGGTCGGCAACCTTTTAGCTATGGTGTACCAAACTAATCTACCAATATGATTCAATGTGCCACACAAAAAATTTTGGAAAAAAAATCGATTCCCGTAGTATTGCATACAGAATTGGAGAATGTGGTCAATATTATAGATTTACAGTTTTATTATATATATAAAATTTTGCATCATATTATAAAGATATTTTCTTAACATAAAAATAAACAGCATGAAATATAATCATTTCTTCAACAAAAATAAAAAGTTAAAATTGTATTCATATTATGTATATTTATTAATATAAGAATAGACAACATAAAATATATAAGCATTTCCCTTCCTTAAAGTTAAATAAGATAAATAAAAATTGAATGCCAACTAGTGTTTGCACCTCTCTATTTTCATATCACAAAATCAAAGGTATAATTAGTTACTTTCAATTTGACACGATTCTGAGTATTCAGTTGTTAAATAATTTCTTAGCATACTCGAAATATTTTTCATATGAGGAGAGATTTGTTTACTTAGATATGTAGAAGCAACGGATATGCAAAAGCGGAAAGCAGAGAGTACATGCAATTTTCTCTCTTCAAACATGAAATCTCTCCATCAATGATATTCAATAATTAACAGAATAGCTATATATTTATCCTTAGATTTATTATTTCGGATTTTTTCGTAACTCCATTAATATCCATAATTCTGAAGGTTTTGTCAAGTAAGATCCATTACAAAATTATCAACATCTATCCACTCAAAAAATGACAAACTTGTAGAGTAGTGCAGCGTGCCACTGAGAATTGCACCGCGTGCCACATGTGGCACGCGTGCCATACGTTGCCTACACATGCGCTATAGCATGCCTCGAAGAATATGAATGTCATTTGAATATGGTTTTGAGTTTGGCAGAAAAAATATTTGCTTATACAGAATGCCAATCATTCTTTCAAGAAATAGGTGATCGTGTTGGCAGCAACAAAGCTGCAAGTCTCTAATTTAGCGGTGGTCAACCCGCGGCCCAACTTGAATAATTTTTCAACCCGTGAATTTTTTTTTACAACTTTACAGCTTTTGTGCAAGATTTTTGTTTTTAGTGTAGCGTTTTGTAACCAATTAATCCCCCTAATTATTTATATTTTTTTTCGTCACATTGCTTCTGTTTTCAGATACTTAAAATTGGTCAGTATTGCATTTCAATGATACCCCGCAGCATCACGTCCGGATTCCATAACTTTTTTTTTCCAACTTATACAGCTGCGAAATCGTTCTTTTCGAAAACGAAACGTATCAAACATAAATCGCGCTGAAACTTGTAACATCAATTTCGATGCGGAAATACACAAGTTGAGATCGGCGTACAAAAACTGAGTGAAAGAATTGAGAACACAAATCTCTCCTTATTTAAATAAACCAGAAACATTATTTGATCATTGATTATAATTATTATATTATCTATGTCTGTATACATGAAAAACAATGAAAACAAAAATAATTCATTGTGTTTTAAATTTTCACTCCAATAAATATTTGTAATGGGCCCAAATCTAAAGATATATATACCTTTATATGCGTAGTGTAGCGGTTCCTGTATAAGCCAGTAACAGCCTCCTAACAGAGGGATCACTTTTGTCTAGTGGTCATGTTACTTGGCTTCGGATCCACAGATCGTGGGTTCTATTCCTAGCACATACGTTGTCAAATACTCGTACAAACAGTAACACGAAACAAACAAATGTGCATGACTGACTGCCACTCTTTGAACTTCATAAGTAATGTTGGTGTGTGGTGATAGACCTAGGACTATACATGGACGACGGTCATCACTTAATAATACAGTTTGACACTGTTGCCAGTTGACATATAGCTCGAAATTCCCAGTTTTTTGGAGAATACAACCAGAAATAACATTTGACACGTTAAAATTATTCGAATTGTGATCTTATTAAGGCTCAATCGAGAAACAAGACGAGGCTCTGAGCGCCGGGCCCAGCTGGTTTCATGCCTTTAAAGACGCCTCTGGTGACTCGTATGTCAAAATTTCTCCTTATCCACTGGATTGCATTACTGCTTAAATTGATCCAATATATAACCACCCACTTCTGCATTAGATCAACTTTGGCAATATGTGGAGGAGCTACTATTCCTCAACAAGACAGATAAAGCTTTTTTCATTTAGTTCCAAGGCATTTATGTAACAGCTGTCAATCGAGAACGAGACGAGGCCCTGAGACCAGCGCCCAGTTGGTCCATGCCTTTAAGACGTCCCTGGTGACACGTACGTCAAAATTTCTCCTTATCTACTGGATGGCATTACTGCTTGAGTGGATCCAATATATATCATCCACAGGCTTTATATTAGCAATATTCAACACTATATATTTCATCGTCTTCACCTCACAGAAGGTTTAAATAAATTTGGTGTTGATATACTTTGTCCTTGGTGCAGTATGATTGCAACGTTGTATATATTAAGTGAAAAACTGAATAATTCTCTCTTTCTACCTAGAAAATAGAGTTTCAATAACTTGACGCTAACACATGTTGAAAGAATGTTGTTTCAAGCATGCGTTTTCGTTTTGATGGCCTTGTTTAGACAATTCAGAACATTGATCTACACGAAATATCTCTAATCGAGAAAAGAACGTACTTGTAAAAGTATTTCGTAAACTAATTAGAAAACATTGATAATAAATAAGTAACGTGAATTTGCGTAATACAAAGGATTCGCATATTTATATGGGTTAAATACCATGGCCAAGTGTTTTCATAAAATTTCGTTGATATCTTCTTATTTTGGAAAGGAAACTACGGTATAATACTAATAAATTATACTTTAATTCGAATACGAATTACCTTCCTCTTTAGTTTTAGCTTTTCCCCACCCTCAAATGCTTGATATTTTTGTACTGTTTACTTCAAGAAATTAACTTGCTTTGTGTTGTTTTTTTTCTCAAAATTAATCTTTTAGATATTCTTAATTTTTTTTAAAAAAAATTGAAATATAATACCTTTTCAGTTGTTTAAAAAAATGAAGTGTCTTTCCTCTTAAATGAGAGGAAATAAATTTTATTTATAATTAATGGATTTATATATATTTTTATTTATTTTCATTGTGTTTAGATCTTAACAGTTGTAAATTTATACAAATAATATAAAACTTTTTGGCCATCTAAAAATACCAAAAGAGTACCTGCAGATAAGCCTTATACTTTCTTTGTATTATTAAGCAATTTGTATGTACATCCTCATGCAGAGTTTCCACAAGTCTAATCAAATATCTTACGTATAAATCTATCAACATATGCATCTTGAATGTCTAATCAACAGTATATTACATTTTCATGTATTTCCTCTAAGACATTTCATTTATCCTCCTGTTCTCCAAAATGAATATTAAAGATATGTAAATGAAATATTCAAATTAGAAGAAAATTAAAGTACAATTTTATCTGATGTCGTAAAAAAAGTCAATGGAATTATTTTTCTTTTCAAAAAATAGATTTATAGAGAAGGAAGATTGCAGATTTTAACGATAAATATAAAAGAAAGGATTTTTTTTTTTTTTTGCTAAAATATATGTAAATATATTTTTATAGTAGAAAATTTACTGAAGATTCCTTAATTTCTGTATAATAAAAATCTCGTGTAGTGCCATCTTTGCTTTCATTTGTTATAATATAAAATAATTTTAAGCACCTTGAGAAATGCAATAATTTTTTTTAAAAATTACTTTTACGTTTAATTATACTTGAGTCTTATATTGAGGATTCTTGATCTCCAGTCTTAACATTTAACAAGTCTTTTAACATAACATTTAGACTTGAGACATTAAAAAAATAGGAAAATATAATTTTATATAAGGCGCAATAAATTAAATCATTTTTCGAAATATTTCTATCTTTTCTACCACATATATGAATAACGTATTATTTTCACAATTTAAATGAAATTTGAAATTTGCATTCGGGATTATGATGCCAGTTCGATAATTTTAATTGAATTTCTGGAAGTTTGAGTACAAACAGCTACAATACTTTGTTTGGAGAATGATATTCAGAATTTTCACAAATGCGTTGCATTCAAAAATATAAACAGAGATTAAGCGAGTGAAGCTTCGCACTTTATATCAACCCGAGGGCGAAAGGTAACGAACTTCATAATTTTCAGCCTCTGTCAAGTGACAAGGACGGTACCTGAGTTGGTACCCTACTCTCCAAACTACCACAACACGCCAGTGGAAGGACTTTATGTCTTAGATTTAACGTGCATCATCTCCTCTGCCACAGCGGTCTATCAGTGACACTAGGATTTGAACCCGTGATATGCCTGCCACAAGTTTGTGACCGTAACCAGTAAGCTACCGTGGCAACGACCTACACGGAATCATTGTATCACACATATACATATATTACCAAATAATAAGAATACATTTTTATAAGAAAGAGTTTATATTTTTAAATTCGTTTATCTTTTTTCAATTCCTACTATTAGCTCACTCTCTATATATTTATCTTGTTCAAATTTTCAATCGTTAATAAAATACTTTATATTCATACAATCAAGTTCAAATAATTGTTTTTTAAACTTGTACTGGATGACACTTGATGTTAATACCGTTTATTCAGATATTAATTAACTATAATTACTGGTTTTCGACGCAAAATTAGATCTATCTCCATTGTTGTAACAAAGTAACTGTTGAAACAATGACAAAAGAGTTGGTGTTGAAAACTGTTTTGCAGCCAAACCGGATGTGCATTGTTACAACATTGCAGACAAATCATGTTTTTTTTTTTCAATTGCTACTACTAGTTCACTCTCTCCGTAATATATATATATATATATATACTTGTTAAATTTTCAATCCTTAATATAATACTTTCTATCCATCCATTCAAAGTAGGAATTGACTTAAAAATTTTTTATGTATTACTTGTTTCCCCCTTAAGTTTATTTTTTGAAAACAACATGCGAGTTTCTTAATTCTTATATTTTTCTTGCAAAACATATATTTTTTTTTTCAAATGTTGATATAGCTCATTATTCATCTAAATTCCACTTTGTGGTTTCTGGATTTGAAAATAAATTAAAGTAATATTAATTGATTCCCCCCTCTCTCATTATCACTCATAGCAAATTTTATTATAAACGTTTTTGCGTCCATGTATGCCAAGGCCAAAGCTTACAATTAACAAATAACTGCTTCACACACACAGAATTCTTTAAGCATTTATATAATTCTCTGACAGATATATTTTTTTACGACTGTGGAGAGAAAATTAAAGCTTCCTCCAGTGTGATTTTCCCGATAGGAATTTCCGTAAGATTAATTGGGAAAAATGAAATGATTTTGGCCTTCGAGAGAGAGAGCGATTAAATATTGAATACCTGAACCGTTAGTCTCTTTCGAATAACAGAAAAAGAGAAGCGCATGTATGAAATATAAACACGAAACTAATCAATTATGAGTATTAATGGAATTTATAAAAAGACAAAAAATTAAATTGCTGCACAAGTCATAAATGGAGCCATGATTCTTTACATAATCATAGACTATTAAATTGTGTAACAAATCCTTTTTCGTGATACATTGATAGCTGGATCTAATAATTTAATTTATAGACATCTTGAATAAAACAGTTGGTAGAATTTTTCATGAATAATATTGAACTATTTAATTGAGTGCATGAAAAAATTAGACTGTAATCATAAATAATGTTATGCTATTTTGATTACCATTCGCTTAAAAGGCAGTTATGAAAAAAATTTATACTTAATGTATAAAACAAGAGGTGTTGATGGAAGTTTTGAATAAATTTTTTTGTTAATTACCTTTTTGGCTTCCCTAATCCCAAACTTAAACATTTATTTATTTTGAAATAGGAATTTAGGAGATATGTATGAGCTTTTATCAGTTTAGTATGCTTTAAATCCCTCTTCTTTTTTTGTCCTCGTGAAAACTAAGAACTAATGAAAAATTTAAAGGCTAAATCGTGTGACGTCATAGTCACATAATACAAATACGCATTTTTATCCAATCAGTTTCAAATTTATGTGATGTCATAGTCATATGCAGTTGCAAACACAAGAATATTTATCTTAAGGGTGAGAGGTCCAAGATCGGAAGTCCACTATTCTCGTATCATGCTCCAATATGCCGCTCAACATATTCTTTGATTTTGTCGATTTTCGGGAATAAAAAAAAATGTACAAAATTAATTATTGAATAAATAATTAGCATTGATTAATAAAATTAGTAAATTTTACGTACTATATATACATAAGATTATAATCAATCGAAAAAAAATCTAGGGCTTTTTTTTTCGGGACCTGAGGAGGACCCCATTCCCTTTTGTGCGTCACTGGACACATGATAAATGCAATCACGTGTTTCGCTGTTGCCAACTTTAGCAGATTCTTTCAAAAAGTATATATTTGTAAGCAATAATAATAGGCTAATAGGTAGGTAGGTAAATAATTTGCTATTGATTATGGTATCCGACTACCTAGAAATTACGAATTTTGCCAAAAATGGACAATTTTTTATGCTTTTATTTTATAGGCCATCTTATTTGCTTTATAAAAATGCCAAGTTTATTATTTTCCGTTTGTTAGAACAAAACTGCAAGTATTTCAGTAAAAGCAGATGCCCTAACTTAAGCAAGATATATATGTCATACTTTAAACGCGTTTTACTCGAAATGTGCTTTTATTTAAAATACTCAAACGGGACAACGATTCGTAAAAAAGTTTTGAAAATAAATAACTGAATTTTTTTGTGATGTTCTGTATTATAGTAGAAGTGTGTTTCAACCTTCAGATTTATCAATCACTGTTTTATTACAAAATTCACAGTCCCTTATGTGAATATAATCACTGATTTTCAAGCAATTTCGTGTAAAACAAAGATAAAGGGCTCTAATTTTTGTAAAAATTAAAATATCTCTTATCTTAATGGTCATTTCAAAAATGAATAGCGTAGCTACACATCAGAATTGAAAATCTGTTCATAAACTTTTGGTACAGAATGAGCCGCGTTTATGTTACTTTTTGTAAATTTTTTTACCTTTTTTCCCATTTTAGTAATAATGTGGTAATAATCCATTAATAATTTAGTAATAATCCATTTTAGTAGATATGTGGTGTCGTCACATACACCTTTTGACGTCCTTTGAACACCTTTTGACGCATTGATATGTGGTGTCGTCATCTATCGTTTAGAAGTCCAACCTATCTCACAGGCAATGGCAACTTTCATTCCTTCCCCTGCGGGAAGGACACAACAACAACAGAATTAAGACCATTTTCATTTTTGGTTGAGTAATATCACGAGAAGTACTAAATATATTTTGATGAAATAGACCACATAATACCTAACATACGTTAATAGTACAAATACACATGTGTGCATTAAATTCTTCTGCACGGGAAAGTTTAAAAGAGAGATTACAATAAAGTAAACAGTAAGTTAATTGGCAGTATTGCCTCTTTTTTACGATTGTATAGCTTTAACAACGTGAACTCATGCTGAATAAGTAACATTAAAAAAAAAACATTTTAAGCCAATTCCTACTTTGAATGGATGAATAGAAAGTATTTTATAAACGATTGAAAATTGAACAAGATATATATTATTATATATATGTTGTGTGGAGTGTGTGTGTGTGTGTGTGTGTATTGGGTTCGGAAGTAATTTCGTTTTTTTTTGTGGGAATGAAAGACAGTTTCGTATAATAAATAAATACTTTATTAAATTAAACATGGCCGTTCTTGTCCAACACCTTTTGCGATCTTTCTGGTAGTAGCATAATTCCACTCCCATAAAATTGCTGGTCTTTACTGGCAAAAAAACTGATCGAGGTGGTTTTGACCTCCTCATTTGAGGTGAAGGTTTTACCATCTAAAAAAT
>BMAO01013416.1:0-17816 GCA_019973975.1 Trichonephila clavata
AGTGTGCGATAACGAATAAAAATATTAAGAATCACTATATATTTATACATTATTTATTTATTCGAAAAATATGTATGACAGTAAAAGATCCATTGAGTATTAATTTGGTTCTAGTTCTCTCGGTAATATTTAGCATCCAACGAAATTGAATTAATATTAATTCGAATGTCAAAATTTGGTATATTGAGGGCCGACACTAATGGTGGCCCCTTGAAATGGCTTCCACATTTGGGGATTTGCAACGTCTGAAAAGGCTTAGTTGCCAAAATGCTGCCCATTAGGAAAAAAAATTATTTATAAAATAAGTAAAATTATGTACTTACTAATTAAATATATTTCTTTAGTTTAAAATATTCTATTGTAATTTTAGTTTATTATTTAATAATTCTTTAACAGTCACTTTATCATTCTGTAATGAAATTAAAGAGCAAAAATTAAATTTAAAATACAGCAAAAATGTAAATATTCCCTCATGCAATTTAAGTTTCAGACAAAAAAAAGCACCAAATTCGAAAGAACCTGAACTTATTTTATACCTTAATTGCAGTTTATAATAATAATTAAAAATTCTAAGTGATTATACCAACTAATAAAAGTCTTAAGAAATCTAATTATATGAAAAATCAAAAGAAAACCGCTAAAAATCACTCAAGATCATAATTTGGTCCATAAATTCAAGCGCGTGAAAAAAAAGAATGCATAATATTCCTTTCAGATTTCTTGCTCTTTGAACTGCATTTGATTAACGTTCTTTTTAATTCTTCAGAGTGAAAAAGATCATGAATAATTTGAAAAAAGAATCAAACATTAATGAATTTTGCATAAAGAGGTAAATATTGAAATAAAAATTAATACAGCTAATGAGTTTTGTTAAAAAAAGGGCCAAAACATAATTTGAAAGTTTTGATCAAAAAATGACCGGTGATTATTCGTGAACTAATTGTAAAAATAAAAAAAAAATGCTGAGATCATAAATTTTATTAAACAACTACGAGGAAAGAAAGGTAATTTAAAAGTGTGTTTAATTCGATAATTATTGATATTAAAAAGTTAATTACTGTACTGGGAAGTATTTTTGAAAAATTTAACTAATAGACTGCAGAGAGAAAGAATTTTTAAAATTTTGACGCCTGCTTTTTTAATTGAATAGGATCGCACTTTTCATCCCTGTTTAGGCTAAGAAAGCAAAATTAAGAAATTTATAAGTTTCCGGTCTTTCATTTAAGGTATCCGAGAATTCTAAAATTGTGATGTTTGCCAAAAATTTATAAGTTTGTTTTATGATTTTATTTTATAGGCCATCTTATTAGCTTTATAAAAATACCGTTTGTTATTTTCCGTTCACTGGGACAAAAAGTACAAGTGTTATAGTAAAAGCAGATAGGATTACATTAAGCAATATGTCAAACTTTAAAACGCGTTTTACTCGAAATGTGTTTCTTTGAAAATGCTCAAAAGGGGCCTGCGATTGCTACAAAAGTTTTGAAAATAATTAACTGAAATTTTTTGTGTATGTTTTGTATAACAGTAGAAGTGTTTTAACCTACAGGTTTATCAATCATTGTTTTATTACAAAATTTACAGTACCTTATGTTAACATAATCACTGTTCGTATAAGCAATTTCCTTTAATAACTAAAATAAAATGCTCTAACATTTGTAAAAATTAAAATATCTCTTATCCTGAAGGTCATCTCACAATTGAATAACATAGCAACACTTCAGAGTTGAAAATTTGTTTATAAACTTTTGGTACAGAATGGGCCGCGTTTAGGTTATTTTTTGTAAATTTTGACCTATTTTTTCCCATTTCAGTAATAATAGTTGTTTTATCTCTTCTTAATTTTAGCATATTTTTCTTAAAATGTACTGAACAAATCTAAAAACAACAAAATCTCCCCATATCTCCATTTTTTTTTTTAAAAAAAGTTGTCGCAAGTAGTCGGATACCTTAATTGTTTCTCAAACTCTAACTGGGAATTATTAAAAGTTTTCATAAGGGATAAATAAAAAAATAATGCAAGGCGGAATTAAAGTACACTGTTTGCCATCCAAAATGAAACATCAAAAAAAGACAAAAGATGTAGAAGCTAAATTTATTAAAGGAGTTAGACACTATATGAAATGGAAATGACTGAAAATATAACACTTTGCTTTTAGAAGACGTTACCGCCACTGTTGGCAAGCAATAACTGATGCACTCATCGGGATTGAAGGAAAGAGGCTTTGGATGCTTTGTTGATTTAGGCAACCATGCTGCCTTCATATATTACCAAAGATGATCCAGTAAAGTCACGGATATATATGATGGATCAGTCGCTGTCCAGCCATTGACTAGCTGTGTTCAATAGACGATACGTTGGAAGAGCAAGCAGGTCAATGCAACAATACAAAGGAGGACAAAGAAGATGTTTAGAACATTGGTGATGCCTGGCCTCGCATTCACCTTTTGGTACAGAAACACAGGTAAGCTCTGAAGGTAAGGGAGGACAACCAGTGCCAGTTTATCCATTTGGTGCTTGGGGCGGGGGCCCAGGGGCTCGGATATGCTGGTCTTAACAAGATTTTCTGGTTATAAATTTCTATCCACCAGTGTGAAAGAGGCCTATAGATCTTCTGCACCCAGGTCCCGAAATGAGCTTAAAAAGGCACTGAAGACAACAAAATCTAAGACATAGCTGTTTATTGTATCGGTAATGCGTACCAGGACATGCGGGAATAGAACCCAGCATCACAGCAAACCATAATACCAGTGCATGATGATAAAGGCAATAATGCAAGTTAAGCAACTTCTCTGCATGGTGTCGCCAGACTCTGATTTGATCATCACTGTATTGCAGGCTAAAGTGTAGACACATCTGGTTGTACTTGTTTGCCGTTCAGTACATTACTGCAAACGTAAGCACCTGGGGTTTTGAGACACAAAGGTAATCCCTACAATAGACATGTTGCGAATATTGCACTGTGCAGCAAATGATGTCAAATGGTACTTGTGGATACCAACAGTTCTACAGCAGACCTATTTGTTGGAATATGGTTCTTGATGGAGTATAGAGATCCACCACTGCCTTGTGCCTTTAATGATTGTAATTATATCTTATCGTGCGACAAAGTTAGAAAAAGTGGGACCATCTGTTAGTCATTCCCCCTGCATCCATCGATTACGGATTCTCGTCGCTGTTGCTTGGTTACGCCCAACATGATCACCGATATCTCGGAAGGATAATCCACGCTTCCTTAAAGCAACAATTCTTCCTTTATTGAACACAAGAAATGCACACGAATGACTCTCGTATAATTCTTCAAGGTATATTGAAGCTATTCTCGCAAAACAATTGTTCAAGAAACCACACACACACACACACACACACACACACACACACACACACACACACACACACACACACACACACACACACACACCACACACACACACACACACACACACACACACACACCACCCCCCCCCCCCCCCCCCCCCCCCCCCCCCCCCCCCCCCCCCCCCCCCCCCCCCCCACACACACACACACACACACACACACACACACACACACACACACCACACACACACACACACACACACACACACACACACACACACACACACACACACACACACACACACACACACACCACACACACACACACCACACACACACACACACACACACACACACACACACACACACACAGCATTTGAAACCACAATTCTGTTCTTTTTTGAAGCACTTGTTGGTGTCGCTATAGACACCTACGAAGTGCTTGAAAAATACGAACTCTGATTACAATAACTCCCATTTTTACTTCAGGATATTATAGATATCACAGATCTTAACTTTTTTTCAGATGGCAATGTGAAGAACGTAGGCGAATTTTTTTAGATATTCAAAAAAGAACTTTTGATCTAAAATTCCCCAATTATTTACACAACATAGGTACTCAAAGCTTATCAATTAGAGCTGTATTTTACATTGGTGCATGAGCCTAAAAACAAAGATATAAATAGCTGAAAAGTGTTGGTATTTTTCAATTCCTACTATTAGCTCACTCTCTCCCTATATATATATATATATACTTGTTCAATTTTACAATAGTTAATAAAATACTTTCTATTCATCCAATAAAGTTCAAATAAATTTTTTAAAACTTGTAGTGGAGAACACTTGATGTTAAAACAGTTTTTTTCAAATATTAGTTCATTAATTACCACTTTTCGACGCCGACATAGATTCATCTCCATTGTTGTAACAATAACAAAAGTTGGCGTCGAAAACTGGTTTTTCAGCCAAACTTGCCAAACCGGGTGTGCATTGTTACAATGCAAGCAAATATCATGCTCTTTTTTTAATTTCTATTATATAAGTTCAATCTCTCCCTATATATATATATATATATGTATGTATCTGTTCAAGTTTTCAATCGTCAATAAAATACTTTCTATTCATCCATTCAAACTAGGAATTGACTTAAATTTCTTTTATACTTTTTGACTTTTTTAAGGCATTGAACAGAATTTATTTATTTATTGTTATTGATTTATCGATGTGTGTTTGAATTATATTTGGTCATGAAACAAATACATTTCCTCTGGTTTTTATCAGGATATAACCCTAATATAATATTCTGTTTTACGCATGCGTTATTGTGACTGCAGTAGCCATTTTTGTAGTTGAATTAATCGAGGTTTAAAATTGTCAGGTTCACCACCACACGCAAAAGCTATCGGGTATCTCCAAAGTACAATATCAATAGAAATCAAATAAAGTTCGTAACAGAATAACATCGGATTTTATTTACACCACAAATGGAGAATTTTTATATTTATTTTAAACAATTGCTGAATTTTTGTTTTCTTTAGAAAAAATGGAACAAATATTCTGTAGGAAATTATTCAAGACCAAGTTGTGATCTTAAAACAGAATAGTCGGATATTTATCGAATCGAATCGAAGCAATTTCAAATATTATGTGAAACAATTACGTAATGTTTTTATTGTTGGGTTTGTAGTATTCAATGTATAATTTATTAACATTCTAATTTTTAATTTCTGTCTAAGTATTTACTGCGGAATTACTGACATTATACGACAGATTAAACAAATATAGATTCAAAACGCAATGAAGGATCTTGCGATAAAAAATTAAATGAAATCTTATTTCATTAAAACAAACCTTAAAAAAATAATGCAAGACTAGTTTCATAGAATAAGTACTGGGAAAAAATAAAATTAATATTTTTCGGTTCTAAAACCATGCCATCGCTATTTTAGAGAGAGAAAAAAAAAACAGAAATGTATTTGGATTATAAATTTCCATTCAAAGGCTGAATGGAAATATCAAAAAAGTTCTATAAAGAACAAATATTAAAAAAAAAAAGGCGGCAAAGCATTGTTTCGCGTACCCCACATGGCACATGAATCTCAAGTATTATCCAATAAAATAAAAGAGAGAAACGCATTCTTCAACATACAAGAAAGAAGGAAAATGAAAAATCCACGCTAGTTTTCTAAACATCTTCTGAATTTGCATGGAGCTGCATTATTACATTAAGCATAGCTGGAACGGAAGAATCCTTTTTTGGAAACTTTTTTTTTTGCATCGACATTCTATTGATTTTAACTATCCACTTTCCTTCTTTGGAATGTTCTCGACTATCTTTGTTTTTGGAAAAGAAAAAAAAAATCTAATTTTAGCCACTCATTCGCTTTTCTCGGCAGATGTTTGAGCCGAAAGTACCACTCCCACTCTTTCTTGAAGGATGTCTTATCTTTTCTCTCTTCAGTAGTTAGCTGACACGCGAGCTGAATTCTAGTCGTAGTGATATCTCTGTTCCTTTTTCTCCATGTTTAAAAATGGAAGTCATGTTTGTAAGAGTAACACACGTATCTCTTTCTGTACCTATTCCCTTTTCGAATATTTAATGTATGATAAACGTATGGAAAAGAGTAGGTTAGGTTCAGAGACTAAAAGTGGTTACTTTTGTTGATGAGACTACATTTAGAATCATTAAGGTGTTGAACGTTTTTTTATTATTATTAAGGATTATAACGGGTATATTCACGTTCTTCCTACTAATAGTTCTCTTGGGGGTTATATAAGTCTTTAAAATTTTTTTCTATTGAAAGCTTTTCTCCGAAGATGTGATTATGCAAATCAAGACTTGTATTTAAAGATTAAATTTTCGAGTAAGAGAGAGGTAACGGGTAGCATGAAGATTAACGTAAAGTTAGATTAGAGCATTTCGGGGATTATTTAATTAACATTAAGAGTGTCGATTTGGTCAATTACATTAGAACATCTTTAATCCAATCAATTGGAACCGGACACCATCCGGATACGCGATTGTTCGGATAACCGAAAACCGAATGCGATCCATGCAGTAAATGATACTGGGCACTATTCAAATTTTGAAAATCATCTCATGCGGAAAACGTGCCTAAAGCAGAAGCCAAATAGGTGCAAAACGTCGCAATTTTCCCTTGATTGTGCAAAATAATCCCTTATTTTTTGTTGTACCATTGTACACCTTCGGTTGTTCACTGCAAGGTCTCTGATTCTCTTGAGCAGCAGTAGTTGAGTAGGACAGCACTCTGATTGTTTTTCGTACCACTCCATCGTGTCAGCAATTGATGGACCCTTGCTACTTTCATTGTTGTTGTCCTAATCTTCATCCGTTTCATCGTCGACAGGGTCGGATTCTTCTTGCACGGAAGTCACTATCTCGTCATTATTTAGCATTTGAAATCCACAGTCTTCTGCATCGCATGCCATCTTGGTCTCTACATCAATAAAACTCAACAAAAGAGCACGTATACAACCCCTCACTTGGAGACAAACTGACCTAATATTCCGCGCAGATTTTTGTTAAATAATACAACTGAAATTCCCCAAATATCCATCACCTTGGGGTTTCCCGTCACTTTTGGCCTCACAGGAAACAAATGTTGAGCATTGCACTGTTCGGAAACATATCCGGACTTTGGTTTGGATATTTGACCCTCCGGATAATAAACATTCGGATAAACGACGCTCTATTTTAGTTATTAAATTGGCTTCGTTCCGTCTGAATCAGATTACTTTAGAAATTATAGCCAAATATAAGAAAGGAAGTGCTAAGTGTAAGTGATCCAATTTATTATTTATATCGTCTATTTCACGATTCCTCCCATGTTTACCAATGAGTACATTTCTTAATTTAGGTTGTTGAATTTGAGTCGTTGGTTGAGAATAGTAGATAAATTGTGTTGTTTTAACTATAGCTAGTTTTCCTTCTAACTCTCGTATACTAATGGATGGGACACAGACCATCCATTACACACAATGAATTTTACTATCTTCCCTTTCAATCCTTTATAAGGCCATTTCTTTAGTAATATTATTTTAAAATACTTTTGGGATATGATTGGTTTACAAAACGAAATTCATTTAGCTTATTACTTAAAATTAATTTGGTTTTTATGCCCTTTTTTGGCGGGAAACATGTTTCTCTCTCTCTCACCTTTTACTGGGATCTATTCAAAGGTACGACATTTTATCTTTTGCATTTCTTTTTGTATCGCATTACATGATATTTATAAAACAGAATTTGAAAATACTAATATCTACAAGAGGAATGATAAGTTAAAAGTATTTTGTATTAATAAATTTAAGAATTTATACATACAGTCGGATCCCTATTGACGAATTCATCGGGAACGAATATTTTGTTTGTTTATTCGGGGTTATTCGTTATATCGGGGTCCAAAGAAAATACAAATTTCTTGCACTTCCCTTTTAAAAATTCTATTGTAAGCATCTACTCTTAAAATATCCTTACTTACACACTTTATTCAGCAGGTAAAAATACTATCTGTGAACTTGCGACGGATCTATACGCTATAGTCTATTAACAAGCCTCTTGGGTATTCTTTGGGCCAGCAAAATTCACCAATCTTCTCCTAAAGAAGGAAAAATGATATGAAAATTATAATATAAATTCCTTGTTCACGAGTTATTGAGGTTTGTGAAATGGAAATGAAGAGAATAGGTAAACGGAAAGTTAGAAGTTGAGTTAACTAGAGGTGACAAGAAAGATTCAAGGTAAAGATTACCTTGTAAAAGATTATAGTCAGAAAGAAAAAATTAATTTCAATTGATCAGAAGACTGCCTAAAGTGAGGTACTATCAACTTCATATTACGTTGATATTTAAAGTGTTAAAGTTGCTAAGCTGACATTAAGTACATATCCACCGAGTAAAGTAGTATTAAGGAAGAATCTTCAATCTAAAGAAGTTATTTCATGTATTCTCCCCAATCGCGACTCTCGTCTCTTCCCTCTATTGCTTGACGGAATTATCTTATTTATAGTGTTGAATTGATTTGTGTTGAGTCGATCAAAGTGATAAATAAAATAGTTGGAATTTATCATGTCGAATGATCCTTTATTTCCTTCCACACCTTTAGCTGGGTCACAGGGTAGAAGGGAATTAGGCTCGTTTCCAACTTTACGCATCAATTAATTGTAAATTTTAAAATGTTGACTAATAAATGTTTCACATTCTTTTTAATTTCTAACTCAAAAGAGTTCTTTTTCGTCTTTATGCAGAGAAGAAAAAACTGCGTCATTTACATCCTGGTACCTAAGGTATGCTTTTGCAGCTTCCAAACAATGTAAGCCATTAGAAAATGTAAAAGTTTTGATAGGAGTTTTATTATCAAATTCTGCAACGGAATCACCATTCATTGGTTCCGACAAATCAATAATTTCTTCAATTTCAGTTCCACAGATAGGTAGTCCGTATAATTGTGACGGATCTATACGAGTCCTTACATTAACCCTCTAGGGAAATCTCCTAAGAAGAAAACGTGATATGCAAATTAAGTTTATTATATATAGTTCAGGTTTGCTTACTAGGGTGTTAGAAAGTGAAGAAGGCTAGATAGTAGAAAGTTAGAAGGTTAGTTAACTAAAGGTGGTAAGTAAGATACAAGGTGAAGAATACCGTAAAAGGTTAGAAAGTCCTTGTACGAGATTAAAGACAGGAGTTTGATATCGATAAAGAAATTAAAGGATCAAGCCTTAATTGATTAGAAGACTGCTTACAGTTCAGGTATTGTCACCTTCATATTAAGTTTGATATTTAAAGTATTAAAGAGGATAAGTGGCAGTTAGTTATATATCTACCGTGTAAAAAGTAATACTTGAGATAGAAGAACTATTATTATAAATTGGCTTATTAGATGTATTCTCCCAAAACGCAACTCTCGTCCCCTCCCTCTGTTGACTGATTGGAACATCCTATTTATTGTGTTGCATTGAATTGCGTTTGAGTCGATTAAAGTGCTAAATAAAATAATTGGAAATTATCATGTCGAATCATTTTTCACTTCCTTCCACACCTTTAGATGGGTCACATGATAGACGGGAAGTGGGGGTGGTTATTACATAATGATCCTTAAAATCTTAAACTATCCCTGCTTTGTGGATTAGTAGGAGATAAGAAAGGAATTTTTCTTGTGCTACTCAAGACTCACATGATAGGTTACATTCATGACTCCTCTGGACGAGTAAAATCTAATAATGGTCTTTACCTTTTCCGGTCTACATTTTCTGCTTCAAGAAAAGTCTTTTTCTATTCCGGACAAAAAAGTATGTCTGTTGAAAAGTCCAATTTTTTCTAATACTACAAATTAATGAAAAAAATTCGTTAATTAGGGGTCTATTATTCGTTAAAAAGGGGATTTTGTCCTCAGGAGAAAAAGAAAAGTTCGTTAAATCGTGAAATTTGTTAAATAGGGTTTCTTTAAATCGGTGTCCTACTGTATTACTTTCAATGAAACTTTAGAAAACAAGGATTTATACATAGTGAGGCATTGCAACCTATACAAATGTATCTTGTTCTCAAAGTGCTTTAATAGAGAACAAACAGTAACGTCTATATGTTTTTGTAAATTTGTTGAACGATCACCAACTTTAGTCAATCGCAAGTCATATGGAAATTTTTCTTGCTGCTTATTAAACTTAGATGTCAATTTGAAAATTCAGAAATCAGTTGGGATGTTAGACGAAGTGCTAGCAGCACAAACCATAGATGAAAATTTTTTTTTCTAGGATTTGCAACCCAGGGATCCTGAAATCCCGAGATTGAATTTTTGTCTGAATTACACTTTAAAATTTTTTTCTCATCAAAATTTTCTAATAAAATATCTACGCAGAATTTTTTTGTGCAATTATAAGTGCTATAAGTAAAAAAAAAGAAATATGTGTAGAGCTCTCATTTCTCGTGTGGGAGAATGTCTCACAGATCTTAATTGCTCACTGCAATACTTAAACTATAGTATAAGCAATATCTAAGGAATAGATTTTCCACAGTTCCTACTTCAATTAAAAAATGCCGTTAACTAACAGCAGACCTGCTTGAAAGACTTGAGACACACTTCAAATCCCATTGCATTTCTAACAGCTCATCCAACTGGATCTTATGTTTCAAATAAGGTAACATTTGAAATTGATTCACCTTCTGATTTAATAACTGGATCAATTTATACACAAAAAAAATTAAGTGTAGCAGAAGAACTAGATAAAGTTGCCAAAGAGGTATATGCATCAATACAGTCCATTAGATTTGAGACATTATCATCAAAAATTCAAAAAAAATGTCTCTTTGAAAATGGAGGGAGACGTGGTGATTACATGAAAAGAACATACTCCTATTTAATGACGATAACACCTACTAGTATAGAATCCGAGCAAGTATTCTCTTCAGTAGGACAATTTGCAACAAAAATAAAATGCTGTTTGAATGATGAAGTGCTGGATGAGCTGTGTTTTTTGAAATTTTATGTACAGAAACACAAGAAATGAAGAAAAGTTTTTTATTAAATTTCATTATGTACTATTTTTATTTGTTTTTATGATAAATTAGTTTTTTTATTTGTTTCACACACACTCAGTAAAATGCATATTGAATCAATTTTTAATTATATTTCCAGTTTTATTGTGCGATTTCAACTATGCTAATGTGTAAGTATTTTTCATAAATAGCCCAATTCTAATCCCGGGATCCCGGAATTTCGGGATTACATTATCCAAATCCCGGGATTGAAAATGCAACACGGGATTGCAAACCCTAAAACTTTCCATGAACATTTTAAAATAAAAGAAGTTTAAGTTAAGTATATACTTACCAAGGCTTCAAAAAGGATTAACTGATAAAAATAACAGAAAATGAGATTTAAAAAGAATAAGAAAAAAAAAAAAAGACGTGGCAAATTTTTTACAGAAAAACAACTAACATTAAAAAGTCTGTTCATTTAGAGTGTAGCAAAAAGACTTACAACAATAGTAATTCTGTGATGATTGCTTTTTATATAAATATACTCATATATAAATGATACTTTTATTCTTAAGATAATATTTTTCAATAAATGAAATTATCAATTATGCAGAATGATTATCTTGTAGTTCCCTCAAAATCGTAACACAGCAATTGGGTTTATTTTAATTATGTAAGTGAGCTATTTTAAAAATTATTTAATAATAAGTACAATTCATTATTTGTTTTTGTAATTATAAACATTCTTTTAGCATCTTTGGAGCCTTATAATAACAAGTAGGATAGGAGTTTGCCGATATTTATTTTCTCTTTTTTGATTAACCTGCAAATTAATTCCATTTTGGTTAGAATATATTAAGCCTAAAAAAAACTAATTACTTCTGTTTCCATACTCCAATATTTACCTACAAAAAACTTGCGTGTATGTTTGTTCAGTCTCAAATCCTAAGTTCTTTATTTTTTTTATCGTCTGATATTATTAAAAACATTTTTTTTAATATTTTATTCTGTCATACCCTTATTACCTTTATTTGAACTAATGACAAGCTCAAATTTTATTAAAAACTTTTCAAAGTTTATAACAACAGTTTTTACAAAAGGAACTAGTACTAATTACTTAAGATTAAAAAGAGTCTCTAAAGTTCGGAATCGTACAGTTTAGAAATAAATCAAATTCGTTACCAATTTTCAAATGAATTCAATTTATATTTGAAATTTTAAGGAGGAAATGTGTGTGGTTTTGTATTATGAGTATTTCTGCCTTAGTGAAATTTCTGTTGTCAGAACTGTTTGCATTGTTTCTTTTCTTTTCAGTTATTTGAATAATTTAGGAATGAAACTTCAGTAATGTATTTGACAACCGATTTTTATGGCAGACGACAGTATACTTTTAATTGTGAGGTTAAATCTAATGAGGAAAAAAATGAGTTTTTCAAAACTTTTACATTAAACTATTTTCCAAATTATTTTCTGATCCATAATTTAATGTAAAAATATACTTAAAACAGATCTTGTATTTTTACTGGAAATGAAGAATTTTTTTTTTCATTTCAACTTCATTTACCGAAACTGTTTAAATTCTTCGCATCTTTGTAGATGATGCATTAGATGTAATTCTATATTTTTCATAATGAAATTCGGTACTTTTCAGTTTCTCTGACTTAGGTGATAAAAGTCGCCAAGAATGATGCAACCGATGCCAAACGGAATATTCCCGCTCGTAACCTTTTACCACCACATTTTCAAAACAAATCGCGGTCTCTCCTTGACAGTAACGTATTATTCATAATACATCAAAATGGATGAATAACCAATGAGAACTAATAATTATTAGTATTTTTTATATGTATATTGTGTGTTGTCGCCAGTAACACCAACTTGGCGAGATTTGCGCTGGTTAAATGGAAAAATTACCCGAAATTCAATCGAATGAAACAGTTTTCCCTTATTGAATTTAAGAATTTTTTTATTTAGATTTTTTTGGGGGTAGTTTTAAACTTTTTAGAGCCTATAAGAAAGTAATGATTTAAATAAAAAGATTTGTTTAGAGCAGGAGAAGTCTAGGAAGTTTTAACTAGATCTTTTTTTCAAAATTCTTTGCAAAATTGTTTGTAATTATATATCAAAAAAATAAAATTACTTTTAAGAGGACTTAGAATTTTTTTCTACAAAGAATACAAATTTTGATTTTCCACAGCATCTAAAACAAAAGTGATGTGTAAGTTTGGGGGAAAAACGGAAGAAGGATTTAAATCTGTCTATGTGAACCATAGAGTATTAATCATAGACCAGATTTAATCTGGTCTGAGATTTAATCATAGACCAGAAAATAATAATAATAATAATAAAATTAATTTAAAAAAATGCTATATTTCAGGTTTTAATACTGAAAAATGAATTGTAATAACTTTTCTTCAGAAGTTTGATGTTTTTGTATTTATTCCGATGCACCCATAACTTAAACTAATAATAGAAAAATATTAACACCATAAATTATCTCATAATTTAGCTCACTTATTTTGCATTGTTATTGTTTAGTATAAGCAGTTAAAAACAAAATTTTCATATTTAAGTATAAGTAATATTATATATAAGTATAAGTAATATTATATATACGTAGAAGAAATTAATAAGTCACTTCTACCATTGCTATACAATCAAAATTTAAAAAAAATTTTTTACATGCTAAAAATTTTATTTGATTAAAATTATAAATTAAATAAAATTCTTTAATATAAACTTACTCAAAATTTAATATTTTAAATTTTCGTTACACATATTGTGAAATGTTGTTAAATGCTCTGAGTTGTTTACATTTGCAAGAAAATAATATTTTGAATCTTTAACCATATTCTTTCTGGATTATTTATTACTAACATTATATATTAAATGGTCTTAAATTTGTCTTCTAATATTCAAGATCGAACAAACTCAGAACAAACTCAAAACGATAAAATCTCTATCATCAGTTACTTTTCCTTTTTTAAATAACTAGAATATAACATTTGTTCAAGTTTCCTTACTCAAAGGATGATTCAAATCCTTCATGCTAGCCATTAACTTTTGCCGAAATATGATATATAAACTGCAACAAGTATAAAGAAAATATAACATAAAATTCCCCTCCCCTCATAAGATTTGATATTCAATATATCAGAAAAACAATTAGGATATGAATCTTGTTTATGTATCATAATTTGAAAAAATTACGAGAAATAATAATGTTTTAAGAAGGCCATAAACATATTTCAGCGGAAAAATATCCATTGAAAGAATAAGAATGGCGATAAATAGTAATTTGTATAAATAATTACTTTCTTAGTACTCCATGGAATACACGAATTAATTAAAGATAAACAAACATGGGAGAGGGCATATTATTTGGAATGAAAAGAAATAAGATTCAGATAGGTCGTTTTCTTGTTGGAATAGTGTTTTTTTGGTATTTTACGAGAAGTTTACATAAATATACACACTGCTGAAATGAAACAACCTGAAGGATGCATGCAAACCATGTGAAATTTACCTCGTGAGTTGACTACGATGAAATATGCAAATAATTAGCATTATAGCGTATTCCCCCATTACGGGCAAACATAGCGCCACTCGCAAGCACTATATAAGGGGAGAACAGATTGGCAATTTCAAATAAGGCAATTGTTTTTTTCGTGCGTTTTTTTGTTGCATAAGCTCTGTTTACCTATAACTTGTGGAAGACATCGAGTGTCTTTTGACCTAGTTTCTGAATTCGACCGAGAAAGAATTGTAGCCTATGAGGATTGAGGATTATCCTTCAGAAAAATCGGTCAACGTGTTTGACGAAACTAAGCAACTGTGATGCGGATCTGTCATCACTGGATGCAGGAGGAAATGACAAACTGACGGAGCCAATCGCACCCAACTCTTTGCACAACTGCTCGTCATGATAGGCGGATTGTGCGCATGGGAGTAATGGATCGCGCAGCCACATCACGAACCATAGCACAGCAAATTCAGTCTGTTACGCATTATTCGGTGTCCGCTCGTACCATTCGACGCCCTTTGGTGGAATGTCCGCAAGACGTCCATTATTTCGTTTACCCTTGACTGGAAACCACAGACGTTTGCGCTACCAATGGTGCGATGAACAGCGGACATGGACAATGGAATGGAACGACATTTATTACTGACGAACCCCGCTTCTGCCTACAACGATGGTCGGAATCGAGTATGGAGACACCATGGTGAGAGGCTTTCTGAACTGTTACGTTATGCATCACCAAACTGGTCCTACCACCCGGTATCATGTTTTCGGGTGGTATTGGATTTCACTGCCACACTCCTCTAGTACGCATTGCCGGCACACTGAACAGTCATTGCTACGTTTTTGAGATGTTGGTGCCCGCGGTCCTCCCATACCTTCAGCGCCAGCCATCAACCATATTTCACCAGGATAATGCATGACCACATGTGGCACGCAATGTTCAAGAGTTCTTCTTCGCCCATCAGATTGAATTGCTTCACTGGCCTGCTTGTTCTCCCAATCTATTGCCAATCGAAAACGTGTATGCTTGCACAAACTGCTGGCCCATGTACGTCAGATCAAGTTTTACAATATGTGGAAGCCGCAAAGACTGCTGTACCCCAAGGATACATCCAAAGTCTCTTTGATTCTATGCTGAGGTGTGTGGCAGCGGTTATAGCCAACAATGGCGGCTACACTAACTACTGATTTTGTTGTCATCCACATGTAACAAGAGGCTGTAATTTTAATCGTTTGATCTTAGTGCAACATGTTACCTGCCAAATAAATTTTTCTATGATATCTCTGGTCTTTCTTGGTGTTGCATTTTGTGTGCATAATCGTATGTGCCTGTTTTGAAAAAATCTTCGCTTTACAATTTTTATCTTATCTGTTTGATTAAAAATTTGCTTGGGTATTCTTTTTAAACAGTACTACAACATAATGTTTAGTTTAATTAATTAAATTAATTTTATTAATAAGTTTACAATAATTTCATTTGTTTAGGGAACGCTGTATGACGCATTTCAATGAAATCAAAATTTCACCACATTTTATTTTCCGTAAAATGAATAGAAAAAAGTAAATAAATGAATAAATACAAATTTTTATTTTCTTGCTCTTTGCAATAAATCAATAAGTCTAAATATTTTCTGCATTACTCCCAAATAGTTATTTAACTAAACGAAAAAACAAAGAAATGCTATAATCAAGAGGTACCTACGCATATGCTTATATATATTTTTAAGACTTTAGTGTTATATTGATGCCGACTATAAAGTAACGCTTGGGCTATTGGTGACAGGACCTCTTAATTTTAAACCTCGGTCGAATGACAAGGGCAACACCTGAGCTGGCACGCCTCTCTCCTAACTTTCCCATCACACCAACGGAGGACATTGAAAATTGATAAGATTTAAAATGTATCGGCTTCCTCTAAGCGGCAGGTCTTCAAAGTCAACAGGACTCGAGCCCGTGACACTTCTGTCACGAGTTCGTTACCATAATCACTAGACTACCATGGCACTTGTGACTTTAGATATAGGTTTCCGAAATTTGAGTAAAATTTTTAAATGAGCAAGTTTAATAACTACCAGTGTGTGTGTGACCCCATACGCTTGCCATATATAAATTAAATACAAAAATTAACACTTATCTTGATAATTTGTACAGTTTTTAATTAATCCCTTTTTTGCCGATTTAAAGTTATGCTATTCGCTCCCTAATGCCACCATTTTCCGCGTAGGCACGTGTATGTGATGTATTGGGAGGGGGAGAAATAAATAAGCAAATTATTTGAAATAAGTAAATCCTTCGCAAATACATACTGTCAAGGTCCTTTTATTGCATTCCAAAGCCTTCGGAAAATAATTTTATGAATAGTAGTGCACAGAAAAGACCATATTTTGGAAAGACGTATGTATACGTCTGGAACAATCAACGCTTTGACTCCACGAGACGTTTATAAACGTTTATGATACTTATGAGGTTAAAGTCGTTATGTAGATTTTGCTTCAAAGTATAGTATCATTGAATTCAATGCATTGTTATTTTATGGAGGGCGTTTTTGACTTTCCCGGCGTCCTAGGCACCTCAAATAGTTACGCCCCCCACACTGACCATTTCCCGAAACCCTTCTCCTTCAGTTCTAACCTTGCCAGTTTTAGTTTGGGAGTGATTTTTTAAAAAAATTTCTCTTTTTTCCCCAATTTCTTGAACCCTCAAATCTTTTGCGCCCTGGACATGTGCCTAGCACGTCCAAAAGGAATAGCGGCCCTGTCCCTTTAGTTTTTTCAAAAAATTGTTTTGCATTTGTCTAAAAATGAGTTTAATGATGACAACGCAAAAATACATGATTTTCTGTTTTAGCAAAAATTTCGTACTTTGATATCGTCATTGTCTGAAACATACAGAAGGTAATTCGGGGGAAGATGCCAGTTTGTTAATAGTCCTTTTTTTTCTATAGATAGCAATACTCGGCCACTTGTGTGAAGAGTCTGGTCCGACATTAAGTGTAGCTTGTGAATTTATCTGAATTAATCGTCTTTAATAGGTACTATTTTTGGATCTCGTGAGCATTTAAAGTTATGAGTACAAGTCTTATAATATTTTGTTCCTCATATTTAAAGTTCATAAATGTAATTGTTATTTTAAATAAGATATTAGCAATATAAGTGAGTTACGCATTATGCTACACATACGGTGCATATAGAAGCGGCCATAACACTGTGCAAATAAGGAAATAAGCTTGTATGGTATTTTCCCTCTATACTTGGAGGAAGACGCCACATGATTCAGAAATAAATGAAATAAACTTCAAAATTAGCTTTAAAAAATTCCAACACTGTATGCTATTGAATAAAATATAAATGCAATTAATAACAGTAATTATAATTAATAATACTTAAATGCAATTAATGATATGTGGTCTATTACCATCGGTTGTCTCCACCAGCATAGAACACGGGAGCACAGCCCTATTCCTCTGGTCAGAAAACGCAA